>BMAO01022901.1:315252-386630 GCA_019973975.1 Trichonephila clavata
GTGTCAATTATTTTTTTATAGTAGGCCCGAAGGGCCTTATACCTGGAGTGCATGGAAGCAACCTCGTCGACCGGCAGGCCATGTTTTGTGAGGGAAACAATCCTACGCTTGTATGCGTTAAGTTGATTTCGCTGGATTCTTAGAGAATTGTTCCACCATTTAAAAGAAGGATTGCTTAAGACCCGGCGCTTTCTAAGAGTTGAGAAGGCAGAGGCTTTTGTAGTGTTTATTAATAAGCAGGCAAAATCGTCCAGTTGTCCAATTGAGGAGATATTAGTTAAGAAAGAATTAAGAAGGTTATAGTGTTTGCGAAAATTAGAAATAAATTTATTCATGCCATATTTGGTTTTAAAGACAAAGTCAGAAAGGTTAGATCACACCGTAGATGGACACTGATAAAGCTATAGTCGCTAAGAGATTCGGTTGAAAGAATTTCCCATTGCTCAACAAAGGAAGTAAGGTCACAAGATGTGATGGTGAGATCGGGGTTTCCAACTGCAGACCTTGGACCATGAAACGTTGGCCCAGCCCTGGAATATTGCAAAGGTGTAAATTGTTGGAGAGCAAGAAATCAGTCGAGATATCCCCCCTCCTGTCAGTGCTCTTATAACCCCAAACAACTGACCTTGCATTGAAGTCCCCGGATAACAAACAATTCTTACTTATTCCTTTATAGAGATTCAATTGAATAATAGCCTCAGAGAAATCATCGTGAGGGGGAAAATAGACGTTAATAACAGTTAGGAGAACTTGATTTAATTTAATGTCGACAGACACAGTATGATCGGTTTTCATGCGAAAGTTGCAAATGATATTCCGATTATAACAAACAATGGCACAATTGAGAGAATTCGAAAAGAATTGAGAAGATCCTAGTGGGGAATTTAAGGGAAGTTTAAAATTAGGATAAGGATCCTGGAGGAGAAGTAGATCAAAACCCATCTCCACTGCAACCGAGTGAGCCTGAAGGTGGGCAGATCGGGAGTGATTTGCATTTAGTTGTAAAATTTTCAGCAGATCTGCCAGAATTAAAAAAGAAAAGATTTTAACTGAGATGGATAAGTAAGAATAGAATGCATAAAATAGTTAAATACAGAGATAACAGTATATGTGCAAAAACAATAAAAATAGTAATAAAACGAATTAAAAACATCAATAAAAATACAATACAATATAAAAATACATGAAAATGATTACATGAGTAAAGAATACTAAGATAAAAAACGACAAGGAGCAAGGCAGTGCAAATTTACAAATAGAAAAAAAAAAAAAAAAACATTAATAAAAAGAATAAAATAAAAATTACAATTGCAAATTATATAATGAAAATATACTGAGGAGAAAAATCCTAAGAAATATACTAACTTATATTAAATGAATTACAATCCAAAGTCAATAAAAGAAAGGGCTCGTTTTTTTTTGTAATTCATAAACAGGACAAGTTCGATCCTTACAGCTGTGCTTGGGGTCAAAATTGCTTTTGAATTTTTCATTATATTTGACACAGTTAAGGCAGTTTAAGGTACAATTATTGTGATCATATGTATCAGATGCGCCACATTTAAGGCAAACAATTGGGGAAGAGCAATATTTTTTAGAGTGGACCAAACAGGCCACACGTAGAACATTGCCTGACAGAAGTGAAGGAGTTAATTTAACTCTTCGAAGTTGAGATAAAAAAAAACCTGAATTAATTAATTTTGGTAAATTTTGGGGTCAACTGAATGACCCAATGGTTAGACCGGGAAGAAGTGATGGAAAAATCAATTTTAAAATTGTCATCATTTAAATTTTCATTTTTAGCTTAAGGGCATTGTGCAATGATTCCTTGTCATAGGATTTGTCTACATTACGGATAAATACCTGAGATCTTCTTAAGTGGGAGCTCTTAATGTCCAGATGTTGAAGAGCTTCAATGCATTTTAGTTCTTTTTCTAAAAAGTCAACGTCTAAATCCTTTGATAGTTGGATGGAGATTCCAAAGCCAGGCTGGAAATGACAGAGTCGAAACAGCGCTGTGATTCTTGCAATTTTCCTTCAGATAGAGCCACTTGTCTCTCCAAATCTCGGATTTGTTCATAGACGGAGCGGTCTTCAGATGGAGGACCAGTAGGGGAGATGCTCGAAGATGGTGTCATCTTGACAATGAGGTCACTAAAAATAGGGAAGATGGGAATAAGGAATTCCATAAGCATAGGGGAGGAACCCTTGAGGCGTTTTGCGTCAGCTGTCTGGAGGCAATTCTCAAAGGCTGAAAGAGTAGCCTCCATTTTTAAATATTCATCAGTTCCTGCAGCTCCTGGGAAGAAATGAAGAAGGCTAGTAATGATGCCTTCATCCTTGTCTTTACAGTCTCTGTTTTTTTAGTTTTGGAGCCCATATCTGTTTCTAAAGTATCTTTAGACATGATGAAAGTTCAGGGTGTTTCATTAAAACGAAAAAACGATGGAAAAAATCCAACGGTGTAAGATCTGGTGAAAGTGGTGGCCAAAGAACAGGACCCTGACGTCCAATCCAACAGCCGTGGTATGGGATATCCATCCAGTCACGTACAAGAGCTCAGAAATGCGCCTGAGCCCCATCATGCTGGAACCAAAGTCCCTGTACTGCCGCTAATGGTATGTCATCGAGGAACTCTGTTAAGACCTTATTGAGAAATACCAAGCACGACTGTCCCGAGAGCCGTTCAGGCAACAGATATGGTCCAAGCAGGGGATCCCGAGTATGCCGGCCCACACGTTAAGACACCAGCGTTCCTGATGTTTATGCGGCCGGATTGCATGCGGATTGACCTGGGACCACTTATGGCTGTTGTGATGGTTGAATACCCCCTCACGAGTGAAACATGCTTCATCAGTCCACAGGATATGTGTAATGAAACCATTATCTGTGTTCTGTTGCCGCAACAGCCATTCACAGAAGGCCACGCGTTTCTGACAGTCATCTGTTTTCAGACTTTGCATGGTTGTGTACCGAAATGGGTATAGCCTCTCAGACCGTAAAAGCCTGTGCACAATACTTTTGGTCGAAGTCATTTCACGGACTGATGCGCATGTGCTTACATCAGGCTTTTCTTCTACCCGGTGCAGTGTTACACCCGCCTGTGCTACCGTCAGGCCACTTCGCGGTATTCCAGTATCGTGAGGATTGGCTGTTGGCCAGACGCTTCCAGTATTTTGCAGTCTGTCGTCCAGCCTCCGGATGACGTTGACATCGGAAGGACGGTGGGACGGATATCGACGGCATACTCCCTAGCAGTTCGTAAGGCATTTCCATTACATCCGCCGTACATCAAGTACATGTCGCAGTAGTCACGAACGGAATACATGGCCACCATACGAAGACTACTGGTAGCTGCAAGATGCAGCCTTTTAAAAACTAGTTCAACGCGGCTTAACGTCATTCTACGGATATAAGTGCATGACGCGATATGCGTGGCGAACGTTTTAAACACAATCGTCTGGATCGATATGCAAATACTGTTGTTGATATGTACAATAAAGTGTTTTTTCTTGCACCGGAAGTGACGTCATACATTGTTTTTCGTATTTTTCTCGTAAACAATGGATCGCACAGGAACTCTTCTTTGGGCAGTTTTTATGTACTCCCAAAGAGGAATCTAGCTGTGCAGAGTTTATGCGGTCATTTTGGAACACCCTGTATAATTGGAGAAGGAGAACTTCCTTGAGGTAGACCTTCAGGAATGATGCTTTTGAAAGACAATCAACCCATGCATTGGATCGAGATGTGAGAAATTTATACATCCACATTGCTGTTTTCCCCCTTAATGCCGATTTATAGACATTTACACTCAGTTATTCACATAATCGTATGCACTTTTGATATCTAAGCTTAGTCCAACAAAAAAATTTCTTCTGCAACTGTAAGAGTTATTTTTCCTCACACCTGCGACCAGAGGCGGATTAAGCTAGTTGGAGGCCCCTGGCGGTAAAAGGTTTGGGGCCCCCTGGGCTGAAGAGTCGAATATCTTAAATAGTGAAAAAATTCGCTGTCCTTAAATTCTCAAAATGTATAGCTAAAAAAAATTAACGGCTAAAAAAAATTAAACTTTATTTTAAAGAATTAAAAAAAAACCTTACTTAAAAGTTTAAAATTTTGCTATACAACTTAAAGTCTTGATTTTTCTTGGGCAAATTCATCGATTTTTTTGCAGTATCTATTTGGTCCAAAACATCTTGTTCTATATATAATATGGCCATGCTGTTCAGTTTGTCTTCTCCCATACTACTTCTTAAATAATTTTTAACGCGCTTTAAAGCCGAAAAAGATCTCTCACCTGATGCATTTGATATCGGTATAGTTAAAAATATTTTTTAAAAGTATCTCTACATTAGGGAAAGTCGAGACCATTTCTTTTGCAACTCGATAAATTTCTATTGGAGTGTTCATTGTATCTTTGTTTTCTTTTAAAAATAGCAAAAACTGATCCAATTCATCGTCAAAATTAAACGATTCAATATCGTCTTTGTAAATATCCTTTAATTTTTGTACAGCTTTCTTCTTAATTTCAGGTAACATCTCGTCAAAAAATGCAAAAAAAGTGTTCTATAACATTTTCATATATTCTAGCTCTTCGGAATAGTTCTGCGCTTGTTCTATCACATATGACATAGAATGAGTTGACCAAGAAATTTTCCCTATTTTCAAATTCATGACCTTCTTTATAGATTCACCGAAAATAATTTTTCTCTTTCGCTGCCTGCAAGCTTGTCCAACTTCCTTTTCAAATGAGAGCCCTGATAAAGCAGTTGCTTCTTGTTCTACTTTTCCAAATTCATTCCTGAAATTTTGTATATAATTTTCAGACTTCAGTAGATTAGTTCCTTTTAATAGCTCACACACAATTGATTGTAATGCTTTGCTAGTAGCACTCACCCTCTGGAGTATGGTATCCCAAATCACGGTCATTAGGGAAGTTTCATGTTTCCCCATCTATTTCAAAAGAGAAGTTGCCTCCAGTATATTGTGATCTTCTCCTCATTTGTATCACGGATTTCAGCCCGGGCCTCTTCTATGTGTGTATAACCAAGTCTTATAGCTCGTACGGCATCTGCTCTTGCTGACCATCGTGTATCTGAAACTTTTTTCACAGATATTGCATGTTTATTCCTTTCCAGATTTTTATTTAAAATTCGCCAGCGATGGGTTGACACAGAAAAAAAAATTGAATAATTTCTGTACAAGCATAAAATCTTTAATTGCATCGCTACAACTTTCTGCTGCTAAAGATAACTCAAAACTGTTTGACAAACGCCACAATATCACAAAAGAAATCTACAATTTTTCAACTAAATTTATATCTTAATTACATTCAAAGTTCCCTTTCTCAAAATTAAACAATCTTACTACATATTGAATAACTTTTCACATTTCTATTTTGTTTGTGAAATCACTCTTATCTACTTTATAAATTGTGTTTATCATATTTTTATTTCTGTAATACATTTTGCTACCATTTTAAATAGTTTTAAACTAGGAGCAATTAAAAAATAGAACCTATATTTTTCAACATTTTTTATTATTGTTCTGTAAAAATAAACATTTCATTAAATGCTTTTTCTAAGAAATTTCTGCTATAGTTTTGGCATTGTTGCCTTTTTTAAAGATTTTAAATATAGTTATAGATGAATTTTGATTAACTTTATTAGAACTTTGATTAACTTTATTATTTATTTAAAGAAATTATGCATTTTTAAGTAATTATACGACTTTATGTATTTTTATAATTAGTTATACACATTTAATTATTAGATTGGATTGAATATATATATCCTTTCAAATTATCTGGACAAAATATCTTAATCAAAAAAGTATCGCCAGCAAATCTCTCTTGAAATGGCAATAAATACAAAAAGAAAAAAAAGAATTTGTGCTTTTTCAAATTTAATCTTACAAAATAATGGTTCTCTTAGCAGTTTTAAAGTATATTAGAAAAATTATGTGTTTATTTCACGTTACCTCAATAAAAAGAAAGAAAAGTGTATTTTTAAGTAAACTTAATATACTTTCTTTCGTTGAAAATTCTCTTAACAGTTTGAAACAATTTTAATTAAATATTTAGAAATTATAGATTGGCTCATATATTACTAAACAAAATTATCGTAATACGTTAGGATTACAAACAAAAAATCAACACAATAAATATAAAAACGTTTTTATTTCAATTTCGATTTATTGTGTTAGGATTCTTTTAAGTATGGTAAATAATTAATGGATGTACTCAAATCTCATTAATGTTTTGCATTTTAAATGAACTACTATCGCTTTTTATAACTGACTCAAGAAATTATTTTTATACGAGAGGCAAATAATATTTTTTCATTTGAATAACAATGCCAATCGAAAATGTTTTAAGATTCAAGCAACGAAAAAACATTTAAATATGTTAATCATCATGAAAATATTCTCTGAAACTGATGACAGTTATTTATATTTATGTGTGTAATATACGAAAAATAAATAAATAAAACAGTAATAATTCGCAAACGCGACAAAATATTTTTTTTTCACTTTATTTTATGCAATGATTAAAATACCTGCGCATTAAATCTTAAAAATCAAAAAAGAACTTGAAAATAAAAATATAGTCACCTTTTTCTTTTTTTTTTTTGTTTAAACACGGTTCTCCGATTTGTCTGTATAAGCGCAGGAAGCTAAAAGAAATTGGTTCAAAAGTCAAATTGATGCAAAATTTCCTCAGTTTTCTTCGAAAAGTGGTCTTTTTCTCAGGGTCATTCTGTCCCATTCTTTTCATTCGTCCTTAAGCCAGATCTTGATCGTGCTTTTCCTGATCCTGCTTTTGTCCAATGTGCCGAAATTCTGCTCTAACGCGCCCCCTCGCCCTTCCCCCAGAGGACCAGCGTTGAGAAATCATTGATACTCCTTAAAAAATAATTAACTATAGACTTGGAGGGTGACGGAAGACTTCTGGCGCTTATGGTCCTATCTTTTCTCGGAACGGGTAGCAGTTATCGAGCTCTTGCTCACCATAAATGCACATCCTGTCTTTTGGTTGTTACAGAAATAAAAGAGAACAACAGCGAACATCACCAGCGAGAGTAACTGCAACCCTATTGGGCGAGCAGTCCCTCTCGCAAAGCTGCCATTGGCCTAGAAAAAGTCAAGATAATATACTAGCATTCTGATCCCACTTTAGCAAACGATCCAGATCTCTTCCACGTTCCTATGCTTTTATTTAAATTTCGTATCATATGTTTGATACTTTCATGTTTTATTAATTTTTCTCATGCAGTTTTATTAAAATTCTCACACCATTAAATCAAACATTGGCAAGTTAACCAAAAGTCAAGCTATTTCACTATAGATAGGAGATAAAAGCCCTGACGGGCTAGGTGCTCCAAATCAAAAATCCAGCTACTATAAATAAAATATAATATTCTCTTTCATTGGACCATCTCTGAAAAAAATTCCGACTAAGGGCCAAGCCTTTCTGTAGCTTCTTAGTACGACGTTTATTACAGTCAATCAATCAATAGACGAAGGGGTTATTGTCATTTACAGGCAAATAACATTCTGAATGGATTTTTTCCATCCTAAGTGTTATCTGTATTTCACTTCAAACGATCTTTCTGCCGATCCGTTTTGAATGAGAAGTTTTTCCTACATTCAAAGATCATACCACTCCTTGTCTTCTCATTATTTTGAGTAATTTTACCAACTTTTAAACTTTTCTTATTGCGTTTCCTGAGATTCAGAATTCACACGGAACTTATATCGTTTTAAGCCAGTGACATACTATTTTATAAACGTAAAATAGCTGGTAAAATGTTATCAATGGTAAAAGACCATTGATAACATTTTACGACTTTTTGCTTACACATGTAAGGGGCCCCTGTAGCTAGGAGCTTTTATTTTCGATGACGTAATATCGCCAGATGATATGTATAAATTATATCAATGTAATGTGTTTTTTTTATGTCAGAAAGTATTTTGCTTTACTTCATGTCAGTAAACTAATTTTTTTAAATCTTCTACTTTCCATATGCTCACGCCCCCCTCGTAGGGTTATCCAGTCCCCCCTCGGGGGGAGGTGCGTTCCACAGTTTGAGAAACGCTGCTCTACAGTTTTTTTCGAAAAATTACTTTCATCTATTTCACTATTTGATTCATTCATCAATTTAGAGAAATCTCAATCTCACTTAAATATTTCGCTATTTCTGTCATGCTGACTGAAATAAAACTGATGCTAAATTTACAAAATACTTCAATCCAGTGCCGGATTACTCGTTAGGAGGAGTAGGCAATTGCCTATGGGCCCCGTGCTTTTAGGGTCCACAAAAGCATGTTCTGTTTTCTGTTAAAGCTCCAAAAACAGGCTAAGGGGCCCCGAGAACTCGACTGCCTAAGGGCCACCATGTCGTTTAATCCGACACTGCGTCGATCTCTTTCCCCACATTCTCAAAATACAAACACAAAAATCCAGATAACAATAAATCACGAACCTTCAAATACTAAATTCTTTCGAAAAAACTAAACATTGGTAGTTGTTCATAGTTTGAGATCTGAGATCATTATTTTAATATAAGAATTCTGGGATCAACTTTTTAAAAACTTGGAACCAAAAACGTATTTTTAAGACCAAAGTTCAAGAAAACATTTTTAAAAAAAACTGATTTCTACCGCAATTACATGCAATATACGAGGGCAACACTAATTGTAATACGATTCAAATCGTTGGTAGTCAATGGGTTTGCAATATCAGTACAAGATTTTTTTGTTGCACGTTGAACTTATATAACTGAAGTCTATCAGCTTGGGGGCCCCTGGCGGCCGCCAGGTCCGCCAGCCGCTTAATCCGCATCTGCCTGCGACTATGTTGTGGTTCATTCATTCTTGGTAATGAAGGGATTTTCCTGATCTCCTCAGTTTTCAGTCTGAAAGATTTAGATATTGCAAAAAAAAAATTTTTTTTTTAACTACAATAAGCATTTTTTGCACTAGAGGGTCCTTTCTTCCTTTAACCTTCTAAAAAAATCCGTGGTTATTGACAAATCAAAGATATCATGAACAAATGATTTACTTGAAAATAATTTCCTTTTCTGTGTGAAGTTATAAGAAGAGGTGTGCTGCTTCACATGAAAACGTATCTGCAGCTAGTGACCACAGAGTCCAAGTCTGTCTCTGTTCTCACAGCAGATTCAGTTTTATGTTCAGCTAGTTATTTTTCAAGCCTTAATGCATTCTATAATCTTTAAAGTCATATTTTTCTTAATTTACTTAAAGTTTATTTTATTTACCTAGTACTAAAATTAACAAAGGGCAAGAGTCAAAAGGTTACAGTCACTCAAAATCCTAATGATCAGAGGTTAAAGCTCGGAAGAGCTAGGAACTCTGTTCATCCACCTAGCGATATATTTTATATTCAACTCAGAATGAAAGCAAAAAGGGAAAGAAAAACTTTTGTCTGCAGCCTCAACTGCGAATCAAGCCACCGTATCTTGTTTTTTCCTTCTTATCATGATACTTATTACTCCGAGGTATCAATTTCTTCCAACTCGACAGTTCTCAAAACACATTTATAAGGGAACAGAATGAAATCAGACAAAAACAATAAAGCTTCATTATTTTTAAAAATCAAGAGTAAAGTAATAAAAATCTAAAAAAAAATAATAATTTTTTTATGTGTGAGGACTCATAAAAAATTAGAAAAAAAAATATCCCTACACAGCTTTAGAAGTTTCTAGCTAAGAATTTAATTCAATCAATAAAAAAGAGGAGAGAAAGCGACCACCGTATACCATTTTAAAAATAGTAACTAGATGTATTGAGAATTATATACAGTAGAACGTCGTTTATCCGAACGTTTATTATCCGGAGCGTCAAATATACGAACCAAAGTCCGGATACGTTTTCGAACAGTGCAATGCTAAACATTTGTTTCCTGAGAGGCCAAAAGTGACCGGAAAACCCAAGGTGAGGGATATTTGGGGAATTTCAGTTGTGTGATTTGGTAAACATCTGCGCGGAATATTAGGTCTGTTTGTGAGAGGATGTATACGTTCTCTTTTGTTGAGTTTTGTTGATGTAGAAACCTGGATAGCATGCGATGCAGAAGACTGTGGATTTCAAATGCTAAATAATGACGATAGTGACTTCCGTGCAAGAAGAATCCGACTCTGTCGACGATGAAACGGATGAAGACGAGGACAACAACAACGGAAGTAGCAAATGCTGACGCGTTTCTGCGTTAGAGACAGCTATGGAGTAGTTCGAACAACAATCAGAATGTTGTCCTAATCAACTACTGCTGCTCAAGAGAATCAGATACCTTGCATTGAAAAAACGAAGGTGTAAAATGGCACAGCGAAAAATAAGTGATTATTTTCCACAATCAAGGTAAAATTGCGATGTTTTGCACCTATTTTGCATTTTCTGCAAGCACGTTTCCCGCATGGGTTGATTTTTAATATTTGTATCGTGTCCAGTATCATATACTGCATGGATCGCATTCGGTTTTCGGTTATCCGAACAATCACGTATCCGAACGGTGTCCGGTCCCAAATGATTCGGATAAACGACGTTCTACTGTATATCAATATAGATACATAGATGAGAAAGATATAAAGATTAGGATGTTAAAGATACATGTGACAGTATCAATACACATATCGAATTTAAGTATATTTCGTGCGGTTAGAAACAGTTATGTAGCTAACTTATCTGCCCCATTTTGATTAGTTCAGTTCAGTTCCGTTCAGTTCAGTTCAGTACAGTGACACTGTATAATTGGTGACTTGGCTATGCTCCGACAGAATTTGATGAACATAATAAATTTAAGATCTATTGGTTGATATTTGAGAATCTATTGGTTGATATTTGAGAATCTATTGGTTGATATTAAGAATTCTTCCACTTTTTAGACATGCTCTATTGTTTTACAATTCAATATTGTTAAATAGAACCATTCTCTATGGTTGTAGATAAAAAATTTCAAAATTTTTCGTTCTGATTTGTATTTGCTGCAGGTTAAAAAGAAATGTTCACTTGTTTCTGGCACTTGACATTCCGAACACAATGGAGAATCTGTTTGCTTAAAAAGAAAATAAATATCATTCAATTGTAGTTTTTTTGCTCGCATCTTATTAATTAAAACCTCTGAGTTTCTACTGTTTGCTGCCAGTCTATTCCACTTTTCAAGATGGGAAATATAATTATAATTTTTATATCTTCTGCTCCCTGTCCATGCTTCTTCATTTTTATTTTTATGATGTTTTTTGAAATATGTATGTAGATCTTCCACCAAGGAATAATACTCCAAGGATCTGGAGAGGCTTTGGCTAATTTATCAACTTCTACATTTATCTCTTTTCCCTTATGTGTCGGTACCCAAATGACTGTGATGGATTGAACTATTTGAACTTAAATTTAAAGTTATCGTATTGGATTTTCTATTAATATTTTGGATACTTTTTAAAACTGGTAAACTGTCCATCAGGATAACATAGTTTTCTGCTTCTGTAATCCAATTTTGTAACGCAGTCCATATGGCTATCACTTCAACTGTGAAAATTGAAATAATCTCTTTTAGTAGGAAATTTTGTCGGACGTTTTTCTTGGGAATTAAAATTCCTATTGATGTCTAATTTGTAGTTTCTGAGCCATCTGTTGCTTTTAGGATACTGTTATTAAAATTTGTTTGGATGTTATCAATAAACATATTTTATACTATGATCTCTAGAAGATCTTTGTTTTGAAAAAGCAGTTCATGCGTATAGATGCTTATTTTATGACTTACATAGATCGGTGGAGGCGGAATCCATTGAAGAATATCCACTTTAGAGATGCAGAGTTCTTGGAGGAGAATGATTGTTTTTTGAAAAATACTGGTTTTCTTTTTTTTTCCTTTCATATTTATAAAAAATTTCATTCATATCCCCAAATAATCTTGGATTCGGTGACCAGTTCTTTAATGCTAGTTGTTTAGCTAAAAAATTTTGACAAGAAGATTATGACGATTATAAATACTACTATTCATAGATTCTGCTGCTAATAATACTACCGGGGTGTTTCTTGGAAGACCTAGGGCTAATCGCAAGGCAGCATTGTATATCGGTTCTAATTTCTGTCTATTGGTACTGCTAGCAAAGGAAAATAGTTGGCTTCCATAGTCAAAGATAGATCGGATTGTGGCATTTATAATTGTTAAAAGATGGCCAGTTCTTTTTCCTATATTAAGAGGAGATAATAAGACTATAATGGCATTTAAATATTTGAATCCTTTCTGTCATAAGCAAATGATATGATTTTTCCAAGTGATATTGGGGTCACAAATATTATACTTAGTATCCTTAGATTCTTCACTTCGGGAATAGGTTTGTCGCATATTTTAAGTCGTGGTGGTATAGTGCTTCTTTTTCTGGAAGAGTTATTTAGGCTGCTTTTTTCTGGAGAGGTAGTCAATTTCCATTTGTTACGCCAGGCTGAAATATTATTTAATGATTCTTGCATTTCACCTGTTGTTTCATTTCAGTTTGTGCTGCTATTATATAAAAAGATATCATCCGTATGAATAAGTAAATGCTGTTATGTTGGATTTCAAATAAGTCTGACATATAAATCATAAAAAAGAAAGGGCTCAAAATGCAACCTTGAGGTACACCATAATAATTTTTGATGATTTTCGAAAATTTATTTCTCCATTTTATTCGTATTGTTCTCTGATGTAAGAAGTTTTGAATCCATCGCAGCAATCTATCAGAATATCCGACTTTTTTAATTTTGAAACCACACCACTTGGCCTCACTGAGTCATATGCTGCTTTAATATCTAATGCTACCAAGAAAAAAATATTCCCTGCGTTCTCTAGCTAGTATAATATATTGGTGTAATTGAATTAGAGTTTTTATGCTGCTTCTATATATATATATGAGGGTAAAAACCATGATGATTTGCATGAAAAGTCTTATTGCGAAAACTGAAATCTATCATTCTGTGTGCAGGATTATTCTTTCTAATATATAATTGAGCAATTACTGAAGTAAGTGATATTGAACGGTGTGACGCAACTTCCTTGGGATTTTTGTGAGGCTTAAAGAAAGGTAAAATATCTGAGTGAGTCCAATCTGTTAGAATATGACTTGAAAACTAACTGTCATTAAAGGATTTCAGGAGAAGATTTATTGCTTTGATGGGGAGGTGGTTGATTGTTTGGAGAAAAATTTTATCATGTCCTGGACTGCTGTTCTTTTGATGAGATATTGCTATTTCTAGTTCTTTTAAGGAAAACGATTCATTAATATCTTGATTATTGTCCGGAATAGAGGTATTTTGTATACTATCGCTATTTTGTTTTGCATAGAATTATAAAAAAAATGTTTGCTTGAGATTGTTCGTTAGTTAATATGATTCCGTTGTTCTCAATAATACTAAATGGAGAATGGTTAGAATTTGCTCTATTTTTGATTATCCGAATTATTTTAAAAAGATCTTTGGGATAGGTGATTTTTTTTCATGTCTTGTGCCAATAGCCTTCTTTACTAACTTTAATTGTTCACTTCAGTTTTTTTTTTTTTTTTTTGCGCTTATTTTTTTGTATTTTATTCAATCTTCTTGCTTTTTTAAGGAGTTGTCTCTTTTTTGTTTTTAGGTATCTGCATGCTGCTGTCCACCATGGAGCTCTTGAATTGATCTGTTTTGATTCTAATTGCTGAGATGAAATTTGAGCTTTTTTAATTTCTGTTGTATCCATATTGATATTTTCATTTGAACTTAATTTTTATTGAAGAAGATTGGTAAATTTGTTCCAATTTGTTTTTTGTCTAAAAAGATTTTTTGCTGCGCTGAATGATCCTTTGAATAAATGATTATAAGAAGGTGGTCACTTCCAAAATTATCGGTATTTGTAGACCAAAATCATTCTTAATTTAAATTTATTGATTATAAAGAAAGATCTATTGATGTAAATATTCTTGATGAATGGAGATAAGTTTGACTTTTATCATTTAGCAATATTAGATCATTTTTTAGAATCCACCAATCAAAGATCTTTTTACCAGGAGCATTGGAATTTTCTGAGCCTCATACTTCATGAGATGCATTCAAACCTCCTAGGATCAAGATGTGATCATCAATATATGATGCTATTTTCAATAGATTGGCGCCATAAAAGTTTCTTGGTGAAATGTAAATGCTAAAAATTGTAAGAGGAACTGTATTTTTATCTGAGCTTTGACTATTGAAATTTCTAGGTCTTCACTAATTTCGGAAAAATTTTTTACGGCACTAATATCTTTTCTTAAGGCAATCAATAATCCACCTCCTCTTCTGTTTTCTCTATCAATTCGGAAGATATGCTTGTTGGGAATAGCAAAAATATCATTGGGATGTAACCATGTTTTTTGAATTATTAAGATGCTCTCTTGCTTGTTGAAATATTGGCTCAAATATAAATTCTGGTCTCTTGTTTTTAACTCCGCGTGCATTCCATTGGATAAGATTCATAATCTGAGGGGATAATAAGGATTGTGACGGGTCTATCCGCGTCAAACTTCTATTAACCCTCTTGGGTAACTTTGGGGCCAGCAATTATTCTATTTCACAGCCTCCTCGGGAAAAACACGAGTAAGTGATATGCTAATGAATTCGACTATATAAAGTCTAGATTTAATAAGAAAGTTGAAGGAGAAGGAATTGCCAAACTTGGTCGTAAGTATCAACCACGGATCTCTCCAGCGAGCTTAGCACGTATTAGATAGTAATTGATAGTGTTAATCATTGAAATAATCAAAGGGATTATAGTAAGTATCGACCTGAAGTTAGTAAGCGTACGTCTCCTTTGTCAATTCTAATAGTTGAGATTATTTAGTGGGAATATTAGATTTAAAGGTAAGAATTGAATGTTAGAGTTGTGTATCAGGATTAATCAAGGAAATTGAATAATCACTCCAGGGTTTCTACTTATAGTGTAACTTGTTAATTGTATTTGTGTGTTGTTAATAAATATTTGTAATTATGGCTTTCGTTGGTGATAATATGTTTCCTTCCACACCAGGCAATCCGGGCAATGTGAACCCAGTCCAAGATAGGACAGGGTCACGACAATGGCACCCAACTAGTTTGTCCTCCGGACATTTCTCCCTTAACCCCGAAATGGAAGTCGGATCCAATTTTAGGCTCTTGCCTGATATTTTTTTTTTCTGGTGTGGAAAATATCGAAGAATTCTTGGAATATATTGCCAGTAATGTTAAGTTTTACGAGATACCTAATAATTTGGCATGTTATTATCTTAAAGGGCGTCTCCGAGGTCGAGCCTTGGACTGGTATGACATTTTTGGATCTTCGATAGTGAAAGGAACTGCTTCCGATTTCGCGCAATTGAAAGAAGCTTTGACGGCGAATTTCCCAGAGGTTAGGAATAAGACTGAATTGCAAGTCAAGTTCTATTCGTCGTATCAGGGTCACGGTCAGGCTCCATCAGACTTTATTTACGAGATTCTTAAAATACATAAAAAGTTGGGATTAAATATGTCGGATGAGAGTTTGATCGAACATATTGTTGCTCGTTTGGAACCACAATTAATGGAATATATTGAGATTAGAAATCCAACTACTCAATTGCAGTTGCTTCAGATGATATCCAAGTATGAGGACAGATATTTGAGGAGAGACAATCCGGGTTCGAGCAATAATAATAGTGGAAGACGAGCTTGTGATGTGAGTAGGAGGTCTAACGAGGGTCGAACTAATAGAAATTGGAGAGATACTGGGGTAGTCGAACGTCAAAATGATAGGAGGCAGGGTTATAGAACTTCCTATGGGACGAGACCTCAGGGAAACTATGGTAATCAAGGGTTCAAGAACAGGAACCGTATTGATGGGAATGAGCGTGGATTCGAAAGTCGTGATAGAAGAGATCAATATAGAAATAGGGGTCCGAGTGATAATTTTGAACGGGGGTCGAATAATCGATGGAATAGGGGTAGTCATAAAAATTTAAACTTTTTAAGCGTTCGAAATCAAGATCGATCGCATGTTGATGAGAAACCTCCTATAGGGGTTTCTGCTTTAAGGATGTCCCCTGTAGAACTCCCGTATGTGCCAATTTTTCTGAACGATATCTTCACTAAGGCATTATGGGATACTGGAGCCGAAAAGTCGTTTATCTCTGAAGAAACATATATAGGGCATATTTTTCTTATAAGCCAATAAAAAAAATCAAATGCAAAAGTTATAACGGCTCAGGGTGCCTGTTGCAACAATGTAGGAACAGTTGAATTAGAAATTCGAATCAGAGAATTCACAAAAAAAATGGGATTTTCACATATTGGCAGATTTTGAATATCCATGCATTTTAGGCGTCGATTTTATAAGAAACGCGAAGATTACTATGAATTTCGAGGAAAAGTCTTTAGCGATGCCGGATTCGCAAATCGAAGAATTAAAAGTTGTTGAGGAGAATGTAGAAATTGATCTTTCGAGTTCACAGCTAAATCAAAGTCAAGAAATGGATTTAAAGTCGTTACTTAATAGTTTTAGGGGTCTGTTCTCCGACAGACCGGGTCTTACTCATGTATTATATCATGAAATAGATACGGGGGAGAGCCTTCCAGTGGTCTCCAGACCATACAGATATGACAGGGTTAAACAAGGTATCATTGACTATCATATATATAAGATGTTACGAGAAGGTACCATCGTAGAAATTCAATCGGCGTACGAATCTCCTGTAGTTTTGTGTCGTAAAAAGAACGGGTTACCCCAGGACAATCCTGAGGCTTACAGATTTGTGGTGGATTATCGCAAACTTAATGCGGTAACTAAGTACCCGAGATATCCTTTGCCACTCATAGAGGATTAAATGACCAATATATTCCTCACACGAAAATAATGAGTACCTTGGATCTGCGCTCTGGCTATTTTCAATTAGCAGTACACCCCAGGGATGTAGCCAAAACGGCTTTTGTGACGAAAAACGGCACTTATGCGTTTAAGCGCATGCCATTCGGCCTATCGGGGGCAGCGCCAAATTTTCAGAAGGCCATCGATATTATATTGAAACCACTGTTAGGTAAATGTGTCCAAGTGTACATGGATGATGTTATCATTGCGTCTCCATCAATTGCACATCACTTGGAACATTTAAGGGAAGTATTTAGGTTATTACAAGAAGCGGGGTTGACGTTGAACAAAGATAAGTGTAAGTTTGGATGTGAGAAACTAAAGTACTTAGGCCTCATGATTAGTTAGGATGGGATAGCCACGGATGAATCTAAAGTTAAGGCAATACTTGAAATGAAAGCACCAAAAAATTTGAAAGAAGTATCAAAATTTCTCGGAATGGCCCAATGGTATCAAAAATTTGTTAAGGGATACGCAGATCTCTGCGAGCCACTGTATGATTTAAAAAAGAAGGGTAGGAAATTTAATCGGTCGGAAGAGGCGCAAGCTGCTTTTGAATCGACCAAACGTGCAATTACGGAAGCACCTGTGCTAAAATTACCGGATTTTAATGTACAATTTGAGCTTTTTACAGATGCGAGTTCTATTAGAGACCCATAGCATATGGATCCCGCACACTTAATAAGGCGGAACGCAATTACACAGTAACCAAACGCGAGTGTTTAGCGGTGATTTGGGCTTTAAACAAGTTTCGCACCTACTTTGGATCGTTAAATGTAAAAGTAATTACAGACCATGCAGCATTAACGAAACTCACTAATGGTAAAAATTTATCAAGTCGTATGATACGATGGTGACTCAAGCTAGCCGAATTTAATGTTGAATGGGAACATAGACCAGGTATTCAAAATGTTGTGGCAGATGTGTTGTCGCGGAACCCTGTGGAAAATTTTGAGGGTAGCAATATAACTTGTGCAGTAATTAGAGATTTGGTACTTTCGTCAAGGGAGCAATTGATAGCTGAACAAAAGCAAGACCCCGAGCTTGGTCATATATATCGCTACTTACAAAACCCAGATGAAAGTTCAGTAAATGCGGGGGTCTGTGGGAACTGGTCCCAGGATTTTAAACTTATAGAGGGATTGTTATTTTATGCGAAATACGCATCCTCTCTAGGAAAATTGAGAATATATATTCCAAAATCGATGCGAGGTGCGATAATGCACGAATTTTATGATAAGTCTATGGCTGGACATCTTGGAATACGGAAAACTTACTTACGCGTAAAGGATGCATGTTATTGGCCATACATGCGTAAGTCGATACACGATTATGTTTTGACATGTGAAACGTGCCAAAAATATAACTATAAGAACGTGTTACCGGCCAGTCATTTAATACCGATTGTAACTAGTTATCCGAATGAAATAGTTTCATTAGATTTATTAGGCCTCTACCCAGCATCGAAACCCCAAAGATATCGATATATTTGTGTAATAACGGATCATTTCACGAAGTGGTTAGAAGTAATACCCCTCAGAAAGGCGTCCGCAAAAATAATCGCCAATGCCCTGTTCGAGAATTATATTTCGCGATATGGAGCTCCAGTTCAAATGATTAGCGACAATGGTCCCCAATTTGTATCCGAAGTTTTTGAACATTTAAGTGAGAGATTAGATATAAAGCATGTCAAAACAGTAGTGTATCGACCTCAATCAAATCAAACGGAACGTGTTAATCGCGATTTACTACAAATGATTGCTTCTTTTGTAAATTATAATCATGAATCCTGGGATAGGTTTTTAAATGAATTCGCAAACGCACTAAGAACGGCAGTCCATGAAACGACGAGAAAAACCCCAGCAGAATTATTTTTGGACAGAAAAATTATTACCCCATTTCAAAAACTTGTGATGGTCACAGATGGTGCAGAATTTGTGGTTCAGAATATGGAAAAGGTGTTTGAGGAAGCTAGGCAAAATACAATGAAAAACCAAGAAAAGTGGGCGAAATATTACAATACAAGGAGATGCGAAATTAACATTAAGGGGTGGATGATTTAGTGTTGGTTGAAACTCACCCTATTAGTTCAGCCAGTAAAAAGGTGGTTGCGAAGTTTTGCCCTAAGTTTGAGGGTCCTTTTAGAGTTGTTAGTGTTAAAAACAATAATGTTGTAATTTGGAAGGCAGGGGAAAAAACGACAATCAATATAGATCAGGTTCGAATTTACCATCAGAGAAAAAGTGGTGAAGGTTTAGTGTAGGTAGATTCTTCAATTAGTTGGTGGATCCGAATATCAGTCGAGTAGTTTTGAGGATGATAGATATGGGTTAGATAGGTCACAAGGTTCTAAGAGTAATGGGTCTGGTAGAAGACAAGAGGAAAAAGAAACGGTAGAGTAGGAAATAAAAATAATCTTAGAGAGACAAAAAGGAGCGGACACGAGCTGACTAAGAGTCGGTGCAAAAGGACTTTAACTGACTCGATATCACAGCCGAGCCAGAAAAAATTCGTGAAAACTCAGCACTGTAGAAGAGGCAAGAGGAGAACCGAATCCCCTACAGAAGTGCCGTGGAGTAAAAGAGCAAATATTGAAAGAGAAGTCTACAAGCGAAGACTCCCGTCCTCCATCTCATCGAAAGTGCAATTCAAGAAGCGTTACAGAGTCGACGATCACTGCAGTAGCCAAGTTCCAGAAAGGAATCGCCAACAGAAAAGGTACAACTTCAGGAGTTCTGAAGACGGCGGAGAAAGCTATGGGAAAGCCAGATCAAGATCACCAATAGGATCATTGGCAAGCCATGAAAGATTCACCCCATCTAGAAGAGATCAAGAAGGACGAGGTCACAACTACAACTTGAGGAGTCGCCGAGACTATAGACCAGACTTCCAGGAGCAAAGAGAGAATCAATCCAGCAGAAGATCCACGTCATTGGAGGTGCAGATAGGAGACATTAAAGAAAGAAGAGGAGCAAAATATTAGCCAGGTTGTATTGTTTCATTTATATTTTTACTGACAGGCAGTCGGTTGAATTTTTGCAAGAAGCAAGTCTCGTTTTGTTAATAGTGTTGTCTTATGCAAAAGTCTCACTGCGTTGAGAGTGAAATGACCTTTTGTATATTTAATTATATTCTAAATTGGGGAAAGCATATGTATGTTTACATCTGTTTACCATAAAGGCTTGGCTAAATGTGCGAGAATTCATTGCATTGTTTGTTTATATTGAGTATTTTGAAAATTGTATATAATTGTGTGTATATATAAACATGTTGAAATGTATATTAGTACATATCTGGTTTTTGGGGTTCGCGGCGCTGAGAAAGGAATTTAACCATAACACTAAAAGCGCAACGCGATTAGAATGGGAGTTTTATTTTTAGAAACCAGATAAAATTTGTAAAGTATTTGACAATTTAAATATGTGTGGATTCAATATTGTGTGTATGAAGTGTTCAAAAATTTTTTTTGTACTTCCACTGATCTAGTTCTCATTTCAGGGTGGCTGACCCTAATGTTTTGAAGATTTTGTGTAGAAGATAAAAGGTTATCTAACCAAGATGTGTATTTAAAATATCTAAGTTTACGGGTTGTGTACGGCCGGGTTTTTCCCTCCAGTGGGAGGTTTTTCCTTGGTTCTCGCCCAAATGGGGTACACCTTATATAATGAATGTAAAAGTTATAAACCTGGGAGTGATCATAAAGTTTGAGCTAGTAGTTTTTGAGTATTTCTTTAGCGTGCTGTTCTGTAGAAGTTATTGCTAAACTAAAATGTAAGATATCTAGATAAGTTAAGACTTAAAATTTTCAACGTAATTTATATCGGGCCATTGAGACCCTTTCATAAATCCCGTTTTTTTTCTTGAGGGAGGCTGTGACGGGTCGATCCGCGTCAAACTTCTATTAACCCTCTTGGGTAACTTTGGGGCCAGCAATTAGTCTATTTCACAGCCTCCTCGGGAAAAACACGAGATAGTGATAGGCTAATGAATTCGACTATATAAAGTCTAGATTTAGTAAGAAAGTTGAAGTAGAAGGAATTGCCAAACTTGTCGTAAGATTAACCACGGATCTCTCCAGCGAGCTTAGCACGTATTAGATAGTAATTGATAGTGTTAATCATTGTAATAATCAAAGGGATTATAGTTAGTATCGACCTGAAGTTAGTAAGCGTACGTCTTCTTTGTCAATTCTAATAGTTGAGATTATTTAGGGGGAATATTAGATTTAAAGGTTAGAATTGAATGTTAGAGTTGTGTATCAGGATTAATCTAGGGAATTGAATAATCACTCCAGGGTTTCTACTTATATTGTAACTTGTTAATTGTATTTGTGTGTTGTTAATAAATATTTGTAATTATGGCTTTCGTTGGTGATAAAATGTTTCCTTCCACACCAGGCAATCCGGGCAATGTGAACCCAGTCCAAGATAGGACAGGGTCACGACAGGATGCTAAATAAAGTATCGGGTTAGATTTCCAGGGAAAAAAATAAAGCAGATTAGTACTAATTTTTAACTGAAATTAAACGAAAAATTGTATGTATCTATATTTTTTTATTTTGTTCAAATGAACTTTTTAATATAATGTTCTGATAATTTCTTAAGTCTTTTCGACTTTTCATTTAATTTCTATTTATTGGTTTGATGTCAGCTTTTGGTATTTTTAAATTGGATGCAGCTTTTTTTAAAGTGGATTCCATTGTATTCGTCAAGGAAGTGAAACTTGAATTTATTTGTTCTACTACGTATACAGTTCTATTGTGAAGCGTTGTACAATTTGTTCTAATTTCTTTTCAAAGATATTGTTGTTTTCTTCGAATTTCTGTTCCAATTTCTTGGCCTGTTTTTCAATCCTCTTTCTTTGATTATAAAAAGTTTTGGCAAAGTATAAAAGTTTTTTTTAGCATTGAGAAACTTTTCTATTATTTTATTACTCGAGACTTGTTCTGCTTTAATTTTTAGGATTTCAACTTCTTGATATTTTTTACATATTTTAGAGTTGGCTTCATGTGCTTCTCCATAACCGCTACAATTTTTTATTTCATTATCTTTACACTCGTTTTCAGGATGATTTAATTAGCATATCCGACATTTTATCAAGCTTCGGCAATACTTCTGAATGTGTCCGAATTTCAAAAATTTGGGCATTGTTTTGGTTTTTCATAGTATAGATTAGCTTTAAACATTTCAAATCCAATTGGAACCTTTTCGGGAATGATGCATCAAATTTGAGTAACTTTAATCGTTTTGATCAGTATGAATCTACTTTCTGTTTGTTTTTCCTTGTTGTTAATTGTTGAATTTCCTAAATTGTGAAGTTATTACTTTCTAATTTCGATTTTATGTTGTCTATATTATATAACCCGTGTCAATTCCTTGTTATAAATAACTACTGGTTAGACCAATAAATGATATTCTTGCACTTATTTTTCTCCCTTTATTTCTTTAATATTTAATGCTTTCTTGGCAGTCGCGCAACTATTTTTTTTAATTATAATCTCATTATTTCTCATCTTTCTTATTAACTGGATTTTTTTTTCTTAGAGAATGTATTCATAATGGCTTCTTTTAATTTAAGTGGATTACCACTCTGAAATTTATTACCTGATTTAAAAAAAATCGTAATATTAGAACTTGTAGTTATATTTTGCCTTTCCCGAAATCTCTCCAACAATTCACACAATATCTGTAAGTTTTCTTCTAAATTTATTTGCTGTTGAATAAATATTGTCCTTTTCTACTTCCATTCCACCCTTCTGGGTGAGGGAAATCACCTATTTTCCACTTCTACTTAAACGCTCTATTTCTTTACGTCGACTGGATAGCGTAGTTGGTTGTAGCTGGCCTTCTGCACCCAAGGTTGCGGGTTTGACCCCGGCCCAAGTCGGTGGAAAATCGACAGGGGCCATGTCATATGATTATGCGCATTTAAAAGATCCCTTGAAGTGCCCGTTTGGCTTGGGTGCTCTCGGCAAAATTTCATTCCTGAGTTCAATTTCGCATCGTCAGAGCTCAGGGCCTTCTGGAGAGAGAGGAAACTGGGTGTCAAACTTACTTGCGGTAATTGGTATCGCCTATAAGGCGCCGCATTAAAAAGTGTTACCAGCTTCTGGGGAATGAACTAGGTCTGAAAAGATAAAAAAATACCAATACGCAGCCCCATTAGAGAAAAAAAAATTCTTATGAATACACAAACTTGTGTAAATACTAAAATTAAGATACTTTATCCAAAAATAGAAGAATTAACTATACAAAATAAGTCTGTAACAAAAACTGAAATCAAAGCAATCTCACCACCTCGAATCAGAAGTTTAAGCACAACATGATACTCCATTCAAATTCCATTTTGATTATAGAACTGTGTGTAAGGGTGAATAATCAGTTCTAGTTTAGCTTACGTTAGTTAAAGAAAATCAAAACTACTGGAACAAATAAACATAAAAAATTTATTATTTAGAATAAGAGAAATTTCAATAGGGAAAAAAATAATTCCAAATGGAACACAGTATAATATGTTTCAATTTAATTGTAACTGACACATTGTCAGTTACAATCAAATTGAAAACATTACATAGTATCAAATTGAATTATTACATGGAATTTTGCATCGATGATTTGCAATTTGATATTTATGACAGGAATTTTGCTATAGCGCGTGTATATATTTATTTCTAAATGTATCTTTCATCAATAGCATGTAAGAAGAGGCATCATTTAATGTAGATAAAATTCTCAATTTCTTATTTAAAGCAAAAATCTTTACATCAAGAAATAGACATGAATGAAATGCATGCTTAAAAATCTCAAGGATTCAGGGTTCCATTTAAAAGGACTGGAGAGTAACTAAGTGAGTGAGAATATGAGTGAGTATATTGTGTCGCACTGTTCGTACTATATTGAATATTTACGTCGCACTGTTCAGCTACACGAGGGATTTTGGGGACGGACCTCGTAATTCTGAACCATGGTCAAGTGATGAGGACGACATCCGAGGTGGCACCCCTCTGGAGAGTAACTAAGAAAGGGCATTTACAGTTTACAAGAAGAAATATTTTCATGAAAAAAAAGAAACTGGTATTTTACTATCGTAATACTTTTTCTGATCGTATTTCTCTCTCTCTCAGGCGAGTGGTATATTTTCAACTTACATCCCGCGATGGAAAACACTGCTTTAGACAGTCTTGGTCATACAAACTCCATAGAAAATCTATTTTGTATGCACATTCATAATTTTCTTTTCGAACTTTTATTTTGACACAAGGAAAGATTCCGCATGTCAAAATAAAAGTTCGAGTTTGTCTCGTGGAACTCCCTGTTTCCAGTTTGGAGACGACTGATTTTGAAGGAAGAAAAGAATGAATGAGGGTCTATTTATGTTGCAAAGAAGTGCTATCAGGGATGGACCTCGTAATTTTGAAACATCGTGAAGTGACGAGGATCAAATTTGAGCCAGCACCCCACTCTCCTATTTTCTTCACCACACCACATTGATCCACGACACATTTAACGTCCATCACTCCTTCCCGATGCATGGCGGGTCTTCAGTGGCATCACGGCTCGAACTTGGAATTCGACAACGCCGTCGTGTGACAAACATGGTCAAGTTCGTGACCATGACAGTTAGGCTATTGCGACCATAGAAAAAAAAGAATTTAGCGGTGGGAAAATTCTTCAACTTTTTGGTGAAATCCTCCTAAGATTTCATTGAGATTTTAAGTTGTTTCATTTGATTAACGTTATGCATGCACGATGAAAGTTTCGAATTCTCTGAAGAAAATTCAAAATTCTTATGTTTTAAGAGGAAAATTTAAACCTCAATGAATGAGAAAAGAAAATGAAAAAAATATTATTTTTAAATAAAGGTTATAAAAGGATTTTGATTAGCACAATGGGAAAATTTTACCAATCAATGAATTGAGTAATAAATATTGGAACAGCTCAACTTCCCTCTCCGCTGTCGGCCTCTTTGTTTATTTCGGTTCTGTCGTTTGTGTGAAGTTGTAATTGAACGTAATGTGTGAATGATTTATAAAAATTCATAGGTTTTCATCTAACAATTTCTTTGTCATCATACATTGAGATCTATCCAATTATAAGTTTTGAAGATGGATGCTGTTATGGCTCAGAGGACATGGGAAATGTCCAATAATATAGAAACAGTGCAGAGTGTTGACGACATTTATTGTTTCGATAAAAAGATTCAGCAAGATATTTTAACAGCTAAGCCTTGGGATAGAGAGTAAGTCAATTGATAAAAATTATTTTATTTTCCTTTGCTGTAAAATTAAGATATTGCCTATCAAAAACTCGTATCTTAATTATTTTGATTTTTCATGCATCAGTTCATTTT
The DNA here is from genome assembly GCA_019973975.1 of Trichonephila clavata. NCBI lineage: Eukaryota > Metazoa > Arthropoda > Arachnida > Araneae > Nephilidae > Trichonephila > Trichonephila clavata. Next base: position 340,481 of record BMAO01022901.1, read on the forward strand.
TGCATTTTAGAATGTTTGGATATATATATGTTACCGTTAAAGTGTATAATTCAGTTATTGCATTGAATAACTAGGTATTTCAGGAAATAGCTAACCAGACTAGACAAGTCAGTTGAAGTATATAATAGATGTAACATTTTATACTTTACCTGGTTATTCTATGAAATAAGTAGGTTATTCTATGAAATAACTAAGAATAGATCATTAAAGTAAAAAATAAACAATTTCAAAAATATTTTAAAAATTGATTGATCATAAATAGCTAAAATCTCTTGAAAAATACATTTTATCTCTTTTACTGATGAATAATTGATAAATAGTATAAGTAGCTAATATAATTTATTATTGCTCATATTACTAACATTAGTTAAACAGAAAGAGGGAAAAAGAATATGCTGCAAAAATAGATTATATTTAAATATTATCAAAAAGATTACATGCTAGGAAGAAAAACTGTTGCTTTTTTTTCATAAAAACATAGAGTAAACTTTTTTAAACAAAAATAAGAGAATATTAATTTAAATTTTATGAGATACTTTTATTTTACTTTTCATTATTTATTAGAGCAAGGATGGCTGTGATGACTCTTTGGATTGAACTGCTTATTATTTTTATCCCACTTTTTACAGTGACAAATTTTTTTTTACTCAAGCACTTATTAAATTCTTGTTCAGTACCACAACTTTGAGCTGTTGTAACAGATTGAAGCATTGTGTCAATATTTGGAACTTCTTCAATGGAAATTAATTCTTGTTGACATATACTGAACTGATATCTCAAGTACAACTGTTTTATTCGGCCATCTCTAGTTCCTAATTGGAAAAATCCTTCCCAAAGCAGCTAGAACTGCTTCAAAGAATTTTTGAGTGGCGTATTTCATACTTTAATGATCAAGTAATAGTTATTCTATAGAATACCTAGTTAAATTGTAGAATTCAATAATTTTATATACTCTAACTGACTTGGCTAGTTATTTCATGAAATATGTAGTTATTCTATAAAATAACGGCTTTCACACTTGAACGGTAACATATATACATCATAGTGTCATTCTGTATACATACTTCATCTCAGTACCAAATACTGTCTTTGTAGCATATAATGGATTATGTGTTAGGATAAAAAGTGTAATATATTCATGCAGTGGCGCACACAAGAGGAGTGTCCTAGAGGTCCAGACCCCCCTCCCCAAAGCCCTTGAGTTTTTTTCGATTAATGATAATCCTATATATATATATAATGTAAAATTTTGCCCTTGTGTAGTATGGGGGGGGCCTTTGGATTTGGCGATTTTTAGCGAAATTTCATGGTGAGATAACGATTTCATTCTGGCGCGCTGTTTCATTTGGTAACCCTTGACTTTTGATTTGCTGTCTAATGCAAATAAGGTCACGTGTTGCTTTTAAAAAATTGCTATTTGTTAATTAATAAATTTGTGGATAATTTCAACACGCGCAGACGATTTTCAAATTAAAAATTCCATCTTTAATTTATTTTTCATTTAAACATTTATTTTCGTCCATATTGCATAATTTGCGCTTCAAACCATTTTTTTATTCCATTTTCTTACTTACTGTTCTTTTCCTTCAATTTATCCTGAAGAGTATGTCTGAAAGGTATGATTTGCATTTTTTTTTATTTGGAACAAAAGGGTGAATTGACTGTGATACAGTGGTGCATGGAAAAAGGATTGATTGCTGCCAGTGCTGAATGTTCTGTTTACAAGAAAGCTATGCGTCTGTTGAAAAAGAATTCTAGTGATTGATATATTTGGGAATGCCTTAAGAAAGGAGTGAATGGGCATCGCATGAAGAGATCCGTCAGGAAGAACAGCTGGTTCGAGGAGAGTAAGCTGAGTATGCTTGATATTCTAAAATTAACGAATATGTGGGTGCGAAAGGCCAACCGTAACTTCATTTCTTTTGAACTAAATGTTTCGAAGAAAACAGTCATGAATTGAATGAGTTTTTGTAGAGAGGTATACATGGAAATGTGCGTGTACGACAGTTCGATGCTTGGAGGTCCGGATGTTATTGTAGAGATTGACAAGAGTATGTTTGGTAAAAGGAAGTACAATAGAGGCAAACGAGTGAATGGAACCTGGGTGTTTGGAGGAATTGAAAGATCTTCGAATAAGTGTTTTTTCCATGTGGTTCAGGATAGGTCGAAGGATACTCTTCTACAATCCATCAAGAGCAACATAAAGGAGGGTACCACCATCATATCAGATTGTTGGAAAGCTTATAATTGCCTGGAAGATGAAGGTTTCCTTCATCTTTCAGTCAATCACATGTTGCATTTTAAGGATCCAGAAACAGGCGCTCACATGAACTCCATCGAGGGTTCATGGAGTGCCATTAAAAATTCTCTGCCTGAAACCTGCAGGTGTAAGGATCAATTTGATTCTTACCTTGCGGAGTACATGTGGCGAAAGATGAAGCGACCCAACAATCCGAATGACCTATTCACTGCCTTTTTAGAGGCAGGGAAAGAAATATACCCTCCTTTGGAAGAGCTCTCCTGAGCGCAGGTAACCCTACTTCTGAAATATTCTAAATTACGATTTCTACTGCTTAACATAATTCTATTTTTAATTTTATGCATAAATGATACCTTTATAAATATTTCTTTTAATTTCACATTAATATCTCTTTATATTTATTTAAAAATTATATTTTGTCAATTCTTAGAACACCTACTGATTAATTAAATAGCTTGGCTATCGCTTCCGGTCACCAAAACCAGCTATCGCGAGAAAAATATCTTGGTGACCGCTTTTAGTCGCCAAAAAACTAACACCGCCAAGGCCCCCCCCCCCATACTACACTTTAACCTAAAATTTAATTAAGTAGTACATAGTTATATACAATCGATTTTTCATTGAGATAACCATTTTTGCTTACATGTCTTATTTATATGACTACATACTTATTGAAGAATTTAATTGCAGTTTAACCAGGTGTTCGCTGTAAATAAATATGGACAATTTGTTTTTTTGGGAGGGAGAGTACAAATCAATTGAGTAGTTGTTTGACTCAATTTCCCTGCATTAATTCTTTCACTGTTCATATAAATATGAGATATATATCTGTCACTTGTTTCAAACACGATTCTATTTAATATATTTATTTTAGAGCGAGACTTTTTTTTTCAGCTTTTTTTCTTTAAATGAGAATAATGAAAATCTTAAGAATCATTTCACAATATAAATCATAAATGTATTTCAACATGTTGATGACATATTTCGGTACTTTCCATTTTGCCAGCACAGGTGATAAAGTCGCCAAAAATGATACAACTGAAGCCAAATGGAATATTCCCCTTTTACCTTCGCATTTTTGTGGTCATAGTCTGTTCTTATCAGCAACATTTTTTCATAATACATCAAAAATAGGTAAAAAATCAAGAAGAACCAACATTTATTAACGTTTCTTTTATGTGCATATTATGTGTTGTTGCCAATAAAGTCTGCTTGGCTAGATTTGAGCCAGCAAAATGGAAAAAGTACCTGTATTTCTTTCATAATCCTTATAAAGGTTCTCAGTATATGTTGCCTAAGTCTCCTTTTTAAAGTAATTAAAAATGTATTTTTTCCCAAAACTGATTTTTTTAAATTAATTTTTAAGGCATCATTGCTTTTTTACTCTATATTTTAAAATTTCCAATTTTTATATCAATACAATAGTAAAATGAATATTTTTGTTCGTTTTTGACACAAGAAAGGAAAGCAACTGCTTCAACAGCTGGTTAACTAAAAGTAAGAGCAGAGCTCTAGAGTATCAAGTAATTTTATGTTAAAATATCTACTCCTAATATTCTGAAGAATTACAAAGTAAATCTTGCACAAAACTCAATGAATGATGCTTAATCAAACTTTATGCATTAACATGATTGGCTTTTTAAAATACTTAAGGAAAAAAAATAGTACATATGTATTATTGTCACTGCAGCCAAATTGGCACTATGTGAATCACGCCATGATGTCATAACAGTAAGAGCACAACAACAACAAAAAGGATTGTTAAAGTTTCAATTTGGAAAAAACTATCACAATCAGATTTGTGTGGAAAATAGCGTGATTCAAATTGCACAGATTTGGCTGCTGTGACGTTAATATATAACTACCGAAAAAACTTGTCACTGGAAAATCCAAGTTAAGATATTTCTGTATTTTAAAAATTTTCTGTAAATAAGAAGTAGAAATAATTATGAGCATTCTGTATTTATTCTTAATAAAAAAAATTAGAAGCCTTTTAAAATTAACTAAAACAAAAATAAGAAGAGATACGTTAAACAAAAACAAAAAAAAGAACTATCAGAAAATAAACTAATTTGCTGTGCAAAAATTTAAAAAAATAACTGTTTATGTGGCTCAGTGGTTTCATATGTTGACTTCAAGCTGTGAGTGAAGTTTCTAATCTACATATAAAAGAAAGATTAACAACAGTTTGAAAATATGCTGTGTAGTGATTTTTTTTAAAAATTCAACTGTAAGGACCATTAGCAGTGGTGTAATGTACACCACTGCTAACCTGATTTTGCAGGGACCCAAATGTTCTTGGTTACGCCACTGACCATTAAAAAAATGCTATAGAAAAAGACAACCAAAGAAAGAGGCAAGAAGAGAAACTAATTATCTAAAGATATATAATCCATACAGAGTTAAGAAAAAGGTACACCAAAGTTGGCCATAAAAAAATATCTGAGAAGATTAGAAGTCTTGCTGCATTTAAACTTTAGAGCCTTTTTGTTTAACCTGATCTGTCTTGGTATTTTTTTTTTTAATGAAAGGGGGCATTACTTAGGATTATTTCAACTTTTAAGAGTCAGATAGTGAAAGGAATACAAGTGAAATATAATACTTTTTGTTGTATAAAGTGAACAGAATAAAATCTAAAGATATTGTACAAATAACAGCTTATCCTACTACTGAATTAATCAAAGGTTTCTCTTTAAAATAAGGTTAACATCATTTTATAATGTCAAAGAAAAAAAGAATTATATAAATTTTATATGAAGAAATAAATCTTAGCCAATCTTTAAATTCTCTTGAGTTTTTAAAGTTGTTTTGTCCCACAAATTACATGATTTTTATTGGTATTTATATGTCTTCCAATTCACACTTCTTGATGACCCAATCATCACCATTTGCATGTTCATACACTTTCCATACTTTCTTAAAATTTTAGACCAAGTAAAAAATAATGTATATTTTATGCCAGTTAAATTCAAACAAATTAACTTTATGGGAATTAGTTTGATACAAAAATTTAGAATCTTTGAAGGAAATTTGAAAATACCTCTTTTAGTGCAGCACCATATAGGTGTATACCAAACGCCACAGGTAATTTTGATTCCCAGTTTCCTCCCTAGAGGGAGGCACCTGAGCTCTGATGTTGTGAACCTGTACTAGGATTTAATTTTGCCGAGAGCACCCAAGTCAAACAGACACTCTAGGGTCTTTTACATGCTATATAATCATACAACATGGCCACTGTTGATTTTCTGCCTCATGAAAATCCCCAGACTAGAGCCAGGGTCGAACACGTGACCTTGGATGCAGAAGGTCAGCGACAAACCAACCACACCACCCAGCTGACATTGGCTAATTTTGTCAAATCAAAAGATCCCATGATATGCAGCTAATGATGGAAACCATCCTCACACTTGTTCTGTCTGAAAAATTATAAAATGACACCTTCTGTTGACGTTTTTTGAATTGGCAACATCTTTTGATGTAGCCAACTTGGTCAATGGTATAATGCATAAGAGTACTCAGTGTTCTGTTAAGTAAAAGTCAGCAATTTGTAGACTTCAAGTTTAGAAATAGATATTTAAAGAGAAAAATACTGTAATTTAAAATAAAATTCTTTTTTAAATTCATTTATTCCAATTTTAAAAACAAGTTATTTCCCCTCCCCCTTTAACATCTTATTAATTGCCTTGGAATTAATAAGTTGTTCAAACTCGTGGCTTACAATGAGTAATTTTGCAGCCCTGTCACTATATTGGCACCCAATAATATGTATTAAAATATCAAAATCTCTCTTTAAATAGGAAAGATAGTAGCAGAGAAGAGATGTCAAGTGTCAGGATCTACATATTAAATTTTTCTTGTTCTTTTGTATATGCTTATTATAATGTATTTGAAATAAACCTACATTTCTCTGAATTTTGATTTTCTTTGTGACCCACCCTAAGTTGAACCTTGTTTATTTGGCTCAAATCAGCCTTTGAGTTTGAGACCCTTGCTGTAGAGCTGGGGTCGGCAACCTTTTAGCGGTGGCGTGCCAAACCAATCTACCAATATGATTCAGCATGCCACACAGTAGGACGTTTTTGGAACAATTCGATTCCTGCAACAAAGCATGCAAAATTTGAAAAGAGAAATCAATAATATAGGTGTTTACAGTTTTATTTTTGCATCATATAAAGATATTTCTCTTAACATAAAAATAAAAAGCATAACATATATTTGTTTTATCAACAAAAATTTAAAAAACTGAAATTATGCACATATTATGGATTTTTAAACATATTTATTAAGATGAGAAATAGACAACATAAAATATAAGTATTTTCCTTCAATCTAGTTAAATAAAAAGATAAATAAAATTTTTAATGCGAACCTAGCGCTTGCACCGCTCTACTATAGCAGAATCAATGGTATAGTTTATGCTTTTCAATTTGGTCGGATTCTGAGCATTCAGTTGTAAAACAATTTCTTTGCGGGCTCAAAACATTTTTCAATTGAAGAAATATTTTGTACTTGGATATGTAGAACCAAAAGCGGAAAGTAGAATACATATAGTTTTCTCTCTCTGAGCAATTAAACCTCTCTTGCAATGACATTTTATAATTTTCAACAATGCCGTAAATTTATGTTTAGAGTTATCTTTCCGATTTTTTTGTAATTCCATAATTCTGAAGATGTTTGTCAAATAAGGTCCATTACAAATGTATCAACTTCCATCCTCTCAAAAACTGACAAATTTGAAGGGAAGTGCAGAGTGCCACAGAGAATTGTTCTGCGTGCCACAGGTTGCCGACCCCTGCTGTAGATTGATATGAGTGGGCAATGACTTCCTCTCACTGTAGCAGCTTGTTAAAAAACAATTAACAAGCTGTTCAATTTCAACTGAAGTGTCTGCAGTATTCTTATATTTTTAAAGTGTTTTTAGTAGCAATTATTTTACTTATTATTTCTCTTGTAGTCCGCATTTCTTCAAGGATATCAAGATTTCTGCCCTTGCTTTGCTGAAGATGGTGATGCATGCTCGCTCTGGAGGGACTCTTGAAGTGATGGGGATGCTTATTGGCAAGGTGGATGTCACCACAATGATTGTTATGGACTCCTTTGCATTACCAGTGGAAGGGACAGAAACAAGGGTCAATGCACAAGCTCAGGCTTATGAATACATGGCTGCTTACACAGAAAGTGCTAAGCAAGTAAGACGTGTTGATTTTTATGTCGATAAAGTATGTGGAATATACTTTTTATAACATAGTTATTTTAAAATTGAAAACTTGTTTGTTAAATTGAAATTAAAACCCTTTTTAGGTGGGCAGACTTGAAAATGTAATTGGTTGGTATCATAGCCATCCTGGTTATGGTTGTTGGTTGTCTGGTATTGATGTCAGTACGCAAATGCTTAATCAGCAATTCCAAGAACCTTTTGTGGCCATTGTTGTAAGTATTTCCCCCCCCCCCCAAAATGTCATCCAAATTCAAGGTTTTTTTTGTTTTGTTTTTTTGTTAACTCTAAATATGGTACTTACGTATTATCGCAACCAGGTTGGCGCGATTTGTAAGTTTGAGTAAGAAAGTATGAATAGAAAAAAAATGTACATTTTTTAATTACAGATAATTTTTAATACAGTTTTTTATATTATTTTGTTTTAAAATATAAAATAGCAATTAAACCCTTCCGGTTTCGAATTTGAGTAAGTTGCAGAATTATTTTTTCGGCGGAAATCTTTTGGCTATTGCTTTTAGCACTGATTGAAAACCGTCTTCGCCATTAACAGCTTGAGCTTGGCGCCATATAAATTCGATAAGGTATGAGTCAAGATGATGACGGGCTGTTCCTCTCTGTTTTTTGTTGCGCCATTTGGCTGAGCCCCACATGCGCTTTACATGTTGTGTGTGAACGCCCGTGTCGGGATCTACAAAGTTATATTTGTGATTAACAGTTCCATGCAGAAATCCAGCATTTTCCAACTCACTTGTCTTGTATCCTTTCCAGCAATCCGAATAAATAATGCTTCCTTCCTTGATATTTCCGCAAATTTTTCCATGAGGGTAACGGCGCTTCTGTTAGGTACAGTAACCAAAAAAGTCTCTTTCGTTTCTCGGCAAATTCCGCTGAAAAACCCATTGCTGTGGTAGTACACGCCCATTGTTATTTTTTCTTTTTACAAATAAACGTTCGTCTATTTCCACAATAAGTCCTTCGTTGCCTATTTGCTTTCCTTCTTTTTCATCCATTTCTAGGGCACATATCTCCTGCATGTAATTGTTCCAATCTATAACAGTTTTGTCAGCAATTCCCAGCTCTTCTGCACAAAATTTAATTGAGGTTAACTCTTTACACCAACAATAAATGAAGCGCACCGCTGTCACAAATGAAATTCAGCTACCTTCAAACCAATTTCCGGTTCTCACACCCAAGTGTTGATTGCACTCTTCGACATTACATTTCCAGAAGATTTGCTTTCCAAAATACAGTTTCATTTTATGAGAATTTTTACAAGTGCATTCGTTCGGTATAATTCCATATCCCTGTAACAATTCAACAGCATCTTTTTCACTTGCAGGCAGATCCCAAATACCCATAGTTAAAGTATTTCACGGCATTCAATCTAACCAGTAAGCAAAATAATTTCTTTTCGAAAAACCACTTATAACACGTAGGGTTGCCGTAAGTAGGGTCACCAAATTTGGCGATTTATGCGAATTTTGGCCTGGTTGCTTTAATACGTAAGTACCCTAAATATTTATTTGGAGATCTACATGGTAAAACATGTAACAGTTATGTTTGCTATATTGATGCATGTAAAAAGTATTTTTTTTTCTGCTAATGAAAAATATTTTTTCTTTTGGATATATTAAGTTATCATTGATTATTTGTTTCATCCCATCTTGTAAAAGTAATATCTTATCTCCTTTTCTAGATTTACTTACATATAACAGATTTAAAAATGAATTTAGCTCTTGTAAATGTCATTGTTTATTCGTTTGTTTATATGAAGTGTTTCTTCAATAAATTTTGTCATGTTTTGAAACTTTTTTAGCTCTTTTTAGATTTTTTAAAACTTTTCACAAATATGAAACTAATGTTGAGAGCAGAATACAATGTAAAAGAATGATTCGTTTTTTAGATTGACTGAAATTTCTTGTAGATATCTGTAATTAAAAGCTAAACATTCCCAAACATTATATGGCACTTTCATTGTTATTTGCAACAAAATAAAGCAGTTTAAGTTCATGATAAAGATGCATCTCAATACTGAATTCTACACATTTCCTTTGCAAGCCTCATATATTTACTAGAAACAGACTTGCAACTAAATTTTCAAATATATTACTGCTATTTTTACAGCTTTGTAACATCATACATATCTTAAATACATCAGTATTCATATTGAATTCTGCTAGATGCTATCTCCAAAGATACCTTTTTTTAACAAAATAAAATATTTTCCTAGAATTAAGTGTAGCCACAGTCACGAACTTATGGCCGGGGTGTCGCGGGTTTGAGTCCTGATGCCACTAAAAACTTGCTGTGTGGAGGACTTGTATGATACTTGTAGAATCCATTGAGATTTAATATCCTCCCCTTGGTGTTGTGTGGTAGTTTCTAGAAGGGTTCCAGCTCAAATGTCGTCCATGTCACTTGACCGAGGTACAAAACTACAAGGTTTCGTCGCCAATAGCCCTCCTGTTGCTTATAGTGCAACACTAATTTAACTCACTCACTATTTCCCTCTGGAATTAAATATAAAGTATTGAGTGTAAGATTATAATGATTATGAATTTAATTTAAAACTTTATTAATTATATCTTTTTGAAATAATTCAATTAAACGTGTGATGTTTCAAAAGAATTGTATATGGGTTTGGAGGGATTATATATACACTGGTGTGCAAAAATTAAGGACGAAGTCGAAAAATTAGCATATCAGCTGAACGAAGAGGCAGAGCGGACAGAAAGACCAATCAGGAGATTAAGTGAGGTGATGTACGGTAGCACATGCGCAGATATGCAGGTAGACGCAATGGGGGAGTGTCTGAGTAGTAAAGCATGTTGTCGGTGTAAGATTAGTATTTCTGGCAAAGAGATTGCACACCGTATAGCAGTTAAAATCACACCGAGTTGCTGCCTCAGCGAGAAATGGCGAATAATCAATCTGTTAGACGACATCTGGATGCTTTTACCCGAGGTCGAATCATTGGGAAGTTGGGGGAAGGTCGCAGTGTGACAAGTGTGGCTGCAGAGTTCGGAATTGCTCACAGCATCGTTTCACGACTTTGGAGACAATTTCAAACTACAGGAACAGCTATCCGGGGGTTCAGTAGTGGTCGTCCATGAGGAACCCCACTCGCAGATGACCGGTATATTGCCTTACAGGCCAGAAGAAACAGGCGGCAGACAGCGGGAGAAATCGCTAGACACATGACACAGGCGACTGGATGACCGATATCGCGTTTTACCGTGGCCAGAAGACTGCACGGTGGTGGTCTGTTTGCACGACACCCTGTACGGTGTGTACCTCTAACGCCTGCCCATCGGAGAAGGCATTCTCTGTGGTGCTGGGAACACCGGAATTGGAGAGACAATGAATGGGGACAAGTACTCTTTACAGATGAGAGCAGATTCAGTCTGAGTAGCGATTCTCATCGCATACTCCTCTGGAGAGAGCGGAGAAGCCGCAATCATCCCTCGAACATCATTGAAAGGGATAGGTATGGAGGTGGCGGTGTTCTCGTTTGGGGAGGCATCATGCTTGGTAGTCGTACAGACCTTCACATCTTCGACGCAGGTTCAGTCAACGGGACCCGTTATTGTAACGAGATTCTTCTTCCATATGCGCGTCTTTTTAGAGGCACTATGGGTCCGCAGTTCCTTTTCATGGACGACAATGCACCATGTCATCGCACAGTAGCTGCCGAACAGCTCTTAGAGAGTGAGGATATTGAACGCATGGATTGGCCGGCACGATCTCAGGATCTCAATCCCATCGAGCATGTATGGGATTTTCTAGGCAGACGCTTGGCAGCTCATACCTTACCACCAGTAACGATTCCGGAGCTTCGATTGGCGCTGCAAGACGAATGGGCAGCAATGCCTCAACAACTCATTGACACCCTCATTCTCAGCATGGGCAGACGCTGTGAAACCTGCCTAGCAGTCAGGGGAGATCATATCCCCTACTAAAGACCGGATATTTCTTGCTGGACACCCATCACAGGGATGTTTCGGCCTTCAGTCGCATTGCGCTCCATGCTACTTTTTCAATAAAGCTTCTTTTTATCCCTCTGATTTCTCTTTTAGTAAGTGTTGCTTACATTACTCATGTCCTTACAAATTGGGGATCTTACGGTATTAAATGTGTTGATTTGGAATGCTTTTGTACAAAGTTATATTGAAAAAACCGTCTCGTCCTTAATTTTTGCACACCAGTGTATATGTGTATACAGAAAAATATTAAGGAGAGAATATTTTTAGTAGTACGAAAGAAAGGACATGTTGATGTGTAAATGTATTTATTAACTTTTCCCCCTCTATCTTTTCAAATTAGATTGATCCAGTGAGGACAATTTCAGCTGGCAAAGTGAACTTGGGGGCTTTCAGAACATATCCCAAAGTATGAATATCCTTTTTATTGAAAAATATTTCTATATAATTATAGAATTTTAATATTTTTATTTTTTATTATATTATAGTTATTTTTATATAAACACTTATTTGATTATTTGCAATAGCTGTTACTTATGTTAATGTGTTTTTTATATATTTACTATTACTATTTGATGAGATGTATTGCAAAATGGTTGACAGTTGAAAATAAAATAGGTGATCTTATTTCAGTTAGAATATAATTATGTAAGATACATAAGATTTAAACATATTTAAATGATGTTTTAGTAGCAAGTCTCTTTAAATAAATGTATTTTTTCTTATCTGCTTTAAATTCTTATAAAAATATTATTTCATTTTTTGCGGTAAAGTTTTCAATAATTTCACAAACATTAGAATATAGACTATACAAGATGCAAAAGATTTAAACATATTTCTACAGTGATTTTGTATAGTTTAAAAATTAAAATATGAGGCATTTATTTAGCCTATAAAATTTCTCTATAAATAAACATGAGCAACTGAAAAATTGTTTAAAATTAATTCACATAAAAAGTGCTACTTTTCTATGTATGATTAATTTTTCCAATTATAACATCAATAATAAGTATAAATAAGTTTGTTATTGTAAATATATTATTTAATTGCATAAAATTTTTTTTTTCAACCTGCCATTTTGATTAAAAAAGGAGGGAGGCTGTTTTTTTCTTTTTCTACTTAAAGATCGGGTATTTTTTTCTCATGGGCTTCAAAAAATACTTAGCGTTTTGTCAATTATTGAAAATATTTATTTTCTATTTTTTTACACATGTAATTCCTTTTTATCTAAATTTTAAAAATTGTTTTATGAACTTGAAAATTAAATGCTTTGCCTTTTGAAAAAACAAAGATTTTTCAGACTTTGTATGTGTATATGAGATGATTATGATATAAATTCCTTCACTTTTCAAATGGGAAAAGTTAATACAGTTGTTACAAAGTTTTACTTTCTTTAGGGTTACAAGCCACCTGATGAAGGCCCTTCTGAATATCAGACCATTCCTTTAAATAAAATTGAAGACTTTGGAGTTCACTGCAAGCAGTACTATTCTCTAGATGTTTCCTATTTCAAATCCAAATTGGACAGACGATTGCTGGATTCCTTGTGGAATAAGTACTGGGTGAATACATTGAGCTCTTCAAGTCTTTTGACGGTAGGAATCATTGTCTTTTCTGTCTGAATTAATATTTAAATGTTTATGAGAAATATATAATGCTTTATTTCAAAGTTATACAAAAGAAGTTCAATTTTAATTAATTTAAAAAAAATCTTTTCTTTTTTATTAGTGCTGTTATTGATTGCTATAAGATGTATTATGCATAATTATATCATATTTTCTGATCATATGTAAATTAAAAATACAAGCCCCAGTGTTTAGTATTTGAGGTTGATTCCTAAATGATAGAATACTTTAATTCAGAATTATATTGATGTATAGCTTTTGTTGAGTTGTTACTTTGAGTAAATATGCTCACTGCAAAAGTAACAACTCTATATTATATCACTGCTTGGTAGAAGTGTTACAAATAATATACCATATATTTCCAGGTATAAGCTGAGAATTTTTGGAACTTTTTTTAAAGTTAAAGTTGTCAGCTTATATACCAATCCACTTATCTTTGAAAAACATAGTTTATGAAAACCAGATCTTTTTATATTTTCTTTTATCCATGTGCAAACCATTTTAATCATGTAACTTTTTAAGAGTTTTAAATGAAACTTTTATTCAAACAAAAAGAAAGAAAATCACATAAATATTTCAATGTCTGTGAATCTGAGTTTTTAAATAATTTATAAAACTCACATTCACTCATCAGGATCTTTGAATCTTTATTTTGAAATTAGCCACATATTAATTCCTGTCCCCATTCATTTTCGAAAAAAAGAAAAAGATGTAGAAAGTAAGATTAACACAGGTAGTGTACAAGATTTAAAAAAAATAATAATAAAAGATGCATTAGCTTCAGACAGGGTTACCACAAATTTAACTATTGTAGTTGACATCTGGCATTTTGCTTTGCACTTATTTGACTGGAAAGTATTCCACCAGTTTTAACCACTTAGTAACATTTTTGCCCTCATATCAACAGATTTGAAAATTACAGGACTTTTTTTTAATACAGTTTATATACAAATTTCGAATTTTGGGTAAGTTTTTGAAGAAAAACTAACTTTCGGCTTATACACAGATTGATTTATGTTTAGAAATATATAATATAAACTTTCTTTTTTTAAAATTTTTTAAAAAATTTAAAGAATGGCATTGTTTTTCTAAAATTATAGTGATAAGTTTTTTGAAACTATCACGAAAAAATCTTAGAAAATTGTACTCATTATAAAAGTTTTAAGTTAAGCTTGGGAAAAAAATATATTTGTTTACATATACCAGGGGTGGCTAACCCGCTGCACGCATGCCACATTGTGGCACGCGGGAGTCATAACTGTGGCATGCAAAGACTTGAAACATTACAAAAATGTTATGAAAATATTACTGAATTAATTGCATTACAATAGAAAATTATCATGAAGAAAATATGTAAAAAACAGAAATTTTCAGCATGAGATTTTAAAGGCGCTAAGCAAGATTTTTCTTTTCTTCAGTGTAGCGTCAAAAATGAGATCATGCTTTAAAACTTACAATTCCACAGCATTGTAACGTTCGGAGAAAAATGTAGAGTAACGTGAGACTAAAAGCAAATAAATTCTCCCTCTCTCTAACGGTCGAATCTGCCCAAAAAGTCACTCCCTCGGGGGCTGTTAATTTTTAACATCTCATATTTCCACTCGAATTTCAGCTTCCCCTTGCAGTTTTGAAGTTGGGCGTTTGTAGCTAGACTGACAGCGTGATGTCAGATAAAAAGATTTTTCCGAAGGTATTGACTATTTACGATTTCTGTAATGTCAAGAAGTAATTCTGCAACATATTAGGAGAGCAATTGTTGATACGGTAGAAGTAATTCTATTTGCACTAAGTAGGCACTTTATAAAGCAGAAGGAGTGAGAACTTGCATCCATGACTAATCAGAATGCTGATTCGGAGCCTAGAAAATTTGTAGCGTAGTATCGGCAAATTGTTTCTAGCTATCAGACTCGGTTGATTTTAAACTCTGTTTAGCTAGACATTGAGCTTTTTTTCCCTTTTTTCTAAAATTGTTTTTAGATTTTAGCGTTGAGCGTAGTTGTTTAATTTTTTTTTATTTTCAATATATTTATGAGTAAACTTTCGACATCGAAAAGAAATTATGAAGAGGATATTGCAGCACGTGATTTTAAAATTGTCTGGGAAGAACAATACTTGTTTACACATCAAAATGCTTCCAAGCCTGTTTGATTGATATGTGGAATTTGCATAGGCAGTTCCAAAAAAATTTAACTTGGACCCTCAGTTCAAACAACTGCATTGTGATTTCAACAGCAAATATCCTGTTGGATCAAATTTGCAAACGGAATTAATCAACAACAACAAAAAAGAAAATTTTAGTCGGCCACAGCAATCTTTGTTCCAGAAGAAAAATGACGAAATGGAAACTATGGTGAAGGCTTCTTAAGAACTTTCTTTTCCACAAGAAAAAACCATATTCTGACGGAGAGGAGATAAAAAAAAGTAGCCTATTAAAAATTGACCAAAATGTCAAAAATATCGTTGATAAAATAGCTTTATCTAAAAATACCGTTATGCATTGCACAGATGACATGGGCCAGGATGTTGGAACGCAAATTGTCTCTGAACTTCAAAATTGCAAATATTTTTCATTAACTTTGGATAAAAGCTGTAATATCACAGACAATGTGCAGTTAAGCATCTTTGTGCGTTACACGAACAATAATATTTATACTGTGGAAGAACTAGTTTGACTACAGGTGAAGATATTTTTAAGGATCTTAAAAATGTAATTGAAGTTTACAAAGTAGAATGGACAAAATTAGATAGTGTTTGCACAGATGGAGCGTCTTGCATGGTAGGCAGAATAAAAGGTTTTGTTGCTTTGCTTGAAAATTGGGAAGAAAAGTTTTCGAATATCGTTGTATTATTCATCAAGAAGCTCTTGATGCCAAGCACTTAAACTCGTCTTTCTTTGTTAATCCCATGGTACGCTGTATCAACAAAATAGAGCTCGTGCTCTGAATCGACAAAGATTTCGTACGCTCTTCCCCGAAGAAATGGAAAAAAATGGAGAGTTATCTTTCATTGTAGTGTTCGCTGGCTTTCCAAAGGAAGATCACTTGCGAGATTTTTGAGTTTGAGGGAATGTGTTTTAGAATATCTGGAAGAAAATGAGGGACTGCCCAGTGAATGGTCACTCCTCAGCAGTGAAAATTGGCTGTAGGATTTAGCTTTTTTACCAATATAATGGAACATTTAAACAATTTAAATTTAAGATTAAGGGGAAAAATTGTATTTTTCCTACCCTAGTTAGTCATATATCTTCTTTTGTGAACAAACGTTTGCTTTTTTTTGTCTGGATTTTGGAGAGAGAAAATTAACTCATTTCCCATTCATGCAGGAATTATCTTCCAAAGTTAGTAATGTTCCAAATTATGATAGATTTAAAAATTTAATATCCATTTTGCAGGATTCTTTCAGTTCCTGGTTTGAGGATTTTAAAGAGTCGCCCATCCGGTATAGTGGTTAGCGACGCTGACTGCTGTACCGAAAGGCCTGGGTTCGAATCCAGGAGGAGACATGGATGTTAGTAAATGTATTGTGTCTTTGCGGCATGGGGGTACTTTATATAGACAACGAGCCGCAAGTCCTCTCAGGAGGTTGGTGGAAGGGGAAGAAAGGTGGGAGGCACCTGACCCTTCCCCAGGTTGTTCTCCCTCAAAATTGGGGGTAGAACAGAGCTAAATTGTACTGTCACCTGAATGGGGCTCAAGGCTAGGGCCAACGACAGGCATACATCTATCCCCTTGCCATGATGAATTTCGTGGGCCTGAATCTGACGCAGTCGAGATCAGGTGGAATAAGAAACAACAACAGGATTTTAAAGATGATAAAAAGGTACTGAACTTTTCACTAATCCTTTTTCGATTTCTCTTCAAGACATTAATTGTTACCCACATCAGGTACAAATTGAAATTATTGACCTATAGCACCATATTACTCTGAAAAGCAAATTGAAGGAAATTATTTTAACCGCAAATTATCCGAATTACAACGAATTTTGGAAATTTGTGCCACTAAGCAATATTTCAAATTTACATGATTTAGCGGTCATATATTGTTGTACTTTTGGATCAACATGTTTATGAAGAAATGTTTTCTATTATGTGATTAAATCAAAATATCGCTCAAAATTAACTGATATGCACCTAAAACACCTAATTTTGTTAGCATCTTCACGAATTTAGTAAAAAAACTACAAATTCAAAAGCCCCAATAAGAAAGTACTGACTGCTTAATAATCATTTAAAATTAAATGTTTCAAGTTGCTTATTTTTTATTTTGTACGTGTTATTGGTTGTGTAATAATTTATCAACAAAAAAATTATAAATTTCTACTTTTGTTTTATTTGTTATATAATTTTTTTTTAACATTTTCACTACATAGGACTTGCATTTAAAAATATTTTTTTTGGTGTAAAACCCACAATAAGTCTATAAGTATAATTTTTTCATATCTTTCTTTTTTTTCTTTCATTTTTGTATATGTTTAGTTTGGTGGGAAAAGTTGGAAGTGGCAAGTGTAATTTTTTTTTACCAGATTATGGCACGCTTCCCACAAAAAGGTTGGCCACTCCTGACGTATACCATAAAAGTGCTTCTGTAGAATTTTAACAAATGGTGTGACCATATTTGTTTTGGGTTTCTGTGTTTTTATATTTTTCCTCTTATTTATTTTCATCTTAAACCAAACTACTAAAAATAAGGTTGTGGACTGTACAACAACAAAAGAAAATATAATACAATTGCTTTAAAAATGCAACCTCTTACCTCAGAATATCATATGTTAAAATTCAAAAATGCCATATTAAAAAGTGCATTTAGAATTTAAAACATGAATTGAACTGAAGACAATTGCTTGTCTCTTACCAAAAAATATTATGATTTATATACAGTACTTAAATTATCTTTAAATCTATTACGTAGAAATTTTCACCTTAAAAAAATTGCAAAATGCTGTTTATAAAAGCGTACAATTTTTAAAAATTAATTAAAACTTGAAACATAGATGTTCAAGCAAAAAATATTTGCTTTGTAAATTGTCATTCTTCTTCAACTTAACTTGATCAATGTGGTTGTGATAACGTATGGATATCAAGCCATCGCCCCCCTTCATATGATTAATAAAATTGTCCATAAATAAATTTAGAATTAAAAAAACTTAGTTTGATTAGAGTTTGAGAAAATCTTATGGTTCTTTTCATAGTTTTAATTCCTTAAAATCAATTTGTATTAGTTATGAGTCTATTTTGAGCATTGTTGGAATAGTATTCCAATATTCTAATTGGTAATAATCATTAATGCTTGATTTCTAAATAGGTTTTAAATCACTTTAGTAGTATTTTGATTCAGATATTTTTATTTGTTTAGAATGCTGACTACACAACTGGACAAGTGTTTGATTTGTCTGATAAACTTGAGCAGTCTGAAACGCAATTGGGTCGCTGCAGCTTTGTTTTGGGTATGGATCCTCATGAAAAGAAGAGTGAGGATAAACTTGCAAAAGCCACAAAGGACAGTTGCAAAATCACCATAGAGGTTATTCATGGACTTATGTCTCAGATTATCAAAGACCGTCTGTTCAATCAAGTCAATAAAAAATTCTAATGCACAATGACTGGAAATGTAATAAATTTTCTATGTTTTTCAATATTGTTTGTTCGGTAAATGTGTTGTTTAACATTATTTTCTTGTGCTGTAATAAAAAAAATTAAAATTTCATTTGTTTATTTATTTTAAAAGTTATGCAAAAAAATTTAGTAATTAAAGGAATATGGAACAAGAGACATAAAGCATAAAATGAAGAATGTGCTCTATTTTTTTAAGGAATTTTATTATGTTTCCAAATTTGGTTTTTTCCCCTTACTAACAAGATTTTATACACATGGAAAAGATGAAATTCCTGAAAGTTAAAAAATAGCACTAAAATTTGTATTTATTTAATCTTTACTTTTAAAATATGATTTTTTGTTACATTTGCCTAATCATTTACAAATATGTTTATATTTCTTGCATGGATGTGTTGGAATATATATATATTAATTACACGGTACATACACTGCTTTGCAGTCCAATAAATAAAAGAAATTGCCCAGTAGTTGTAAGAGTCTTAAAAAAGTCCAAGGAAAAGACATTCCAAAGCAGGGTAAGAAAAAAAAAGATGTCCTTCAATTATTGGAGCAGAGATATAAAACACACAATCAGAGGAACACACAAGTCCAAATCTAAACAGGTGAGAACTTGTTTAAAAAGGGGGCCAACTAAGTCAAAAACTGATCTTGCTTAATGCAAAAAGTTTGGGGAAGTATTAGGTTTTAAAATAATCTGATGATTCAGGATAAGCCCTATATTGCTTGAAAGTTTGATCACCATGAGAAAAGTGTTTTGTATTATGTTAATTTTGACTGAACTAGAGCATAATTAGGCCAAAACGTATCTTAATGAAGTCTTTTTTCCATATTCAAAGTAGTCATCAGTGATGATCACCCAAGTTGAATAAGCATATCTGCAGCTCCTTGGCTGCCACAGGGGATGAAAAGGTTGCACAAATAATGAATTTCACTGTATGTTTTTGGGTTGTGTTCAACCAATCCGAAGCTGTTAAGTAATTTTGCACCAAAATCAAAAATTGGACGAATATAGGAAGTGCTAAAGGTAGTAAGCCTATCTTGGATTGATTCCTACTTTACCCCAGTAATTCTCTTCCAAGAGACTCAAACATTGTCACTCTAGAGACTTGTACATTCCAATTTAGTTTTGGATCCAAGACAATCCCCAAATAGGTTACACAATTTCTTCTAAGTAAACTTTGTTTTTTGTACTCAGAGTTTTGTCAATGTTTAACAAAAATCCATTTTCATCTGCCCACTCTGCCAAACTCTTTAGGCTATGTTCATCATTCTCACCAACTGGGCAGCATTTTTATCAGTAATTCAAACAAGGTCATTTGTATATAAAAGAAACTGTACATCTAGTAGAGATTTGTAATATCAATATTTATATTAAAAAGGATAAGGCTCAAAATAGAGCCTGGAGAGTGGTTGTGCTGTTTAAAACCAGAGAGGTAGCCCCCAAAACTTACATTTATAAAGCGCTGAATCAAAAAGTCGTTAATCCACTTATACAGGTGACCAAAAATAATGAAATTCAGTAAATCTCAGAAGCTTTCTCTGAAAGTAGATTTTAACTCAAAAACTGCAAGCGAGCTCGTTTTTTCCATTGAAAGATGGACTTGCTCCTTAGTATTGTACTCCTTTCCTAAAGCCAATCTGTCTCAGAAGTAATGGCATTTTTCAGCAACATATCCACAACCACCCCTCTGCTAATTTGCAAAGAGTACAAATGAGTGAAATTGATCAAAAATTCTGCAAATCATAAAGATTTACCCAGCTTCACAATTGGAATATTTGCCTATCTCTGGAGAATATCTTTAAGGTTTTGTAACTCAGTCCAAAAACATTTTTTTTTTTTTGCCTCAGAATTCAATCAGGTCCAGCATACTTTTTTCTTTTGAGACATTTTGCAGCCCTGTAAAATTCACTGTAAGTGAAAGGTGAGTTAAAAAAATCTGTTTCACACAATATGGGCAGTCACTAACAGGTGACAGAGATTTCTTAGCAAGTCAAGATCTAAGTATATAATTTATTAAAAGCTTGAACAGAAGTTAATTTTCAAAGAATCATCGTGGGTGTATATAAGATTGAAATGCAATTTAAAAAGTCCCTGAAAAATTTACTGTATTGGAATGATAAACTTTAAAGGAGGATAAAAATAGTGCCAGACGTACTCCTGAATATTCTGGCAGACTGAAGAATTGTGCAATACTTAAAAGAAGCATGCATGCTATCTGAAGAGAAATTTTGTAGGCTGAATGTATCTCATATTGGACTTTTCTGGATGAATTTGACTATCATACAAATTGTCCTAAAACAGCAGTTCTAAAGCTTTTGATCACCGCAGCCCCCCCCCCTTTTATGTATCAACCCTACATCGCAGCCCCCATGATTTTGAACAGACTCTCAACACATGCCTAAGTGATTTAAAGGTTCTTCAATAATCCTAAGACTGCCTCTACTACTTACAGATTTTTTAAAAACATTTTTTTTCTTCGAGAAAAAACAGTAAACTAATTAAAAATATCACAAAATATTAATTTCAAAAATAAATAATGTAAATTGTGCAAAATTTTGTATGCAAAGGATGGTGCTGTATTTCTTTTATATCAGGTGTAATATTTGAAATTTACAATCTCAATTCCACAGTTTTTCTTTCTGCGCTTATTTTTAAGATAAAGAATTCAACCACAGGAAATCGAGATGGATGCAGACATTATCCTATTGGTGCGCTATAAATTCAGTTCTTGATCTATGCACATTGTATTTTTTAATATATATATATATAGAAAATATTATGTTCTAATAATGACTATTTAGTTGTTAACAATAAGAGACTGAATTAATGTGTTTTTGATCGAAATACATGTTCTAGTACAGTATTTTTATTGGGGGGGGGGGAAGTTAATGATATAGTCTAGGAAAATCTATCAATTTTTCCATGAGCATTTCAGTCTACAAAAGAGGAAAACTTTAACAAAATATTAGACCTTCGGAGATCCCTTAGAAGGGCGTTGGGTCCACGGGGGTCTGCAAACCACAGTTTAAGAAACGTTGCTTCAAAGTATACAAATTTTTATCTTTATTTACTCCACCCATTATATATAAACATGGTTTGTTCTCTATTTTTTGATTATTTATTTAGATACAATTTTTTTTATTTGTATATGTTCATTATAACAATTGGTAAACAGCAACCGATTGATTTTATTAAAAAGTTCTTAAGTTATACTGAGTTATGGCTGAGTTTTCCTTGCCTTGCATGTTACATTAATGTATTTATCAATCTGTCCCAATCATCCGACACTAAATAACTCCTATTATGATAGAAAAAAGAAACAAGCCTTACAGTAGTCACATATGATGTGTAACATCTGACATGTTATCATCTTAAATACACAATAGTAACTTAAATCCTGAAAAAAAAGAATGGGGCATGATTGGAAATAATTTTCTA
Source organism: Trichonephila clavata (assembly GCA_019973975.1). Lineage (NCBI taxonomy): Eukaryota > Metazoa > Arthropoda > Arachnida > Araneae > Nephilidae > Trichonephila > Trichonephila clavata. Next base: position 362,615 of record BMAO01022901.1, read on the forward strand.
TTGAATAATTATATCTTTAATGAAATTTTCTTTAATTCAAGGAGTAATGCAATTTTTTCTCAAAAATAATTATTCATGTTCAATTTAAGGAAGAGCGGAGACAAGAGACTTATGATAATTAAAAAATGACACATATACTTCTGATTTCAAGGTATTTAAAAACCATTGAAAAACAGCATCAATAAAAGTACCACTGTTAATTGTCGAAACATTTCCATTTGTGTTCATTTCGAGCTTGAGTTCACCATTGAAAAAAGCTGTTAGCAGCTCAGCTTCTGGCATACTGAAGAAAGAGAGTTAACGTTAAAATTACAACTCAAAATCATTGGAAGCAGTGATAGTTTTTTTAAAAGAGAAGAACCACCTTCGGTATATGGTAAAAATACAAAATGCAGGAAATTTTAAGCTTTTGAACCATTTGATTTGGAGAATTGTATACGACCACCAAATCATTGTTTGCCCATTTTCAAACAGCATTCTGCTGCACATATGCCCCCAATATCTTGACTAATAATACCCAGTCCACTTATTTAACAATAAGTAATATCTATTTGAGGAGTCATAACATATGAGTCGTGCTGTTTGCGATGGATAGCAACATCAGCTGCTCTGTGGCACGATCATTTAAATTGTATGCAGCAATCGAAGTTTGGTACTGAAAAAACGTTTGTCATTATCTAATCACGTCTCTGCCAACATGGATAATGTACAATTTTGTGAAATAACGTCGTCGAAATCTGTTTGGTAAGCTCTGAGACTAATATGACTTGCTGGTATGTGCGAAGTGGATTTAAAGTCAAGAAAATGAAACAGAGTCTTTGAATTTGAATATTTTGAAATACTAAATTTAACAATATAAAATAGACTGATGGCTACTAGAGTTGGACTCCGATGTGAGGGTAGCAAAGAGACACCACCAAGCACACTGATTTGTCAAATCAAATACAGCGCACTTCCCCGACTTCCTGTTACACATTTTTGTCCCTTTCCACAAAATCACTCCTACAAATATCCAGCAACCGAGAGAAAAGATGTTACACATCAATAAATTAGTTATGCTATATTTATTTTAATATTACCTTGATTTTGGATGGTAAAATTTTAAATCCTATTTTAAGTTTATTTACATATTAAGATATATTGCAATAATACCTAGTATGGCAGTGCATAAGAGAACCAGTTAAGTAACCTCTCTACAGTGTCTCTAGACTAAATTTGATGCGGCAGACAGAAACATGATTCATCTGCAAATATGTTTTGCCATTCTATGCAACATTACTGGTTAAAATGCCTGTGGTTTTGAGACAAGGATAATCATAATAGATGTTCAGAGCACAGCAAAATGTTCACAGGGCAATGTCGAATGGTTTGTGCAAGCACTTTTTGTCAAACAGCAAAGCAATACATCACTGCCTTATACACAACACATGTTATGAATGGTTGCACAACAAAGATGGTGTAATTGATCAACTACAATTCTTCAATCGAATGATGCTTGTATTCTACTCCAGGTATACTGAAACTGCTCCGGCAAAACGATCTTTCAAAGTACTTTAAAACAGCATTCTGTTCTTCCATTACATAGCATTTGTAGATGACAATACAGGTGCTTCTGATGTGCATCTGTGCTAATCATTTACAAATCCAATCAGTGTACACATATGAATTTTCAACATTGAAAATTCCTTGTGGTTTTGATGCATTTCGGTTGACTAACAGTGTATTAAATTCAGTTCTTGAAACTTAACATCTTGTAATTTTGCTATAATTCTGCAAAAGTGTACCGTAGCAGACCTAAAAAAAAAAAGGAAATAATGATCTTTTATAATTACATTTTAAGAATGTTGCCATCTGGAGATATTGTGACTTTATAAATGTAATGTAAAAAAAAAACCCTTCACAAAGCTTGCATTTCTGTGATTATTTTAAGATTGCATGAGTTTTGCTATAAGCCTGAAAAATCAGTAAATGAGTTTAGTTTTATGTGAGGAAGCAAACTACTGCAGATACTTTATATTTGTTCATTGCATTACTCACCTTATATATTACCTCATTACTTTTCTTTTCATGACACATTAACAGAGACAAACACATTTAAAAAATTAAAACATTTTATTTACAAGACTATTTTTTCATACAATTTACTTTTTAAGATATTTAGCAGGCCGTCTATATTTTTCTCTTTCTTTCATGTGAGCTTTTCTTTCTTCTGCTCTCTTTTTTTGCTTCTCTGTAATAGTCTGTAAATAGTTTTTTTTTTTAAAGTATGCATGGAAAATAAAAAAATTAACACAAAGTATATAGATATATAATATAAAGTTCAAACTATTTTTTACAATTGATTTGAATAAAAATTATACATAAAGTGCAATACAATCTACCTTTATAAAATACATCATTTCTATCTTAAGTAAAGACAGCTTGTAAAACTCGAAGGACAAAATACACATCTTCTATAGAAGCACAATTTTGTGGAACAGGTTTCTGAGCATTCACTTCAACATGAGGTATGTTCTCATGATGAATAATATCATCATGATAGGTGCATTGGCATATTAACTAAGGTTTGTGAGAATCAGCTTCACACAAAGCCAATTTCAAACAAAGTTTCTCTTGAGAAAGAGCTTAATATTTACACCTTTACTTTAAGTCCATATAATACTAAATAGCAGTATTTAAATGTTATCAAACATAATGTTATCTTAAGCAATTTTTCCAGATGCAACTTATTGCAAAAATGTGTTTCTTAACTTCATTACAGTTTCAAGACATCTTTGAATAATTAGCAAAAAGACCAGAACAAAGACTCAGTTTATTCTTATCAAAAAGCATCCAAATGAATTATAATTAATATAAATAAAATCTAAACCAAAAAAGGCATCAACTTGAATCTAAAGATTATGTTCATAAAATCTGCAGTGGAAAAACTAGATAAATAGAAGCAATTTCATTACAATTACACACATATGTTTAAAAATGAGAAGTTTGCATTAATTTACTGTACTAAATCGAAAATTTGTATTTTACATTACTGTTTCCATAAACAAACACTACAGCTTATTGAAAAATGAGTTGATGCAAATAACATACAAGCTTCAAGAAATATCTACACTCATGTCCATAAATTAAGGATAATTCAGAATCACACAGAAATTGAACTCTAAAATAAAAATTTCACCTGTAGAATTATCACACACATCTTGAAGAAGAATATGCAAATTACAGGAAACCACCAGATGGCATGGATAGTACGTCACAATGACGAGAGTGTAAGAGAGGGGTATATAAGGAATGGTGGCAAAGAAGTAAAATTGTTTTCGCGATTCTAACTTTTTGAGACCCCAGGGCAGCCAATTGGAGTCATTTTCCTCACCCCCCCCCCAGCATCCAACCAGAGCAGCCTCTCAGCTCTCTCCCATGCAACTTTCTCAACAAGAAACTCAAGAGAACTTCCATCACCATAGGCATGCCTACCGGACTAGTCCTGTCAACCAACCGCCAAGACGTATCTCGCAGATGAAAAAACCCACTTTCGTCATCTTCCACATCGCAGAAATCCAGATATGGGATGGAGGACTGCTTTGCAGCCCATATGCCCACAGATTCACCATAATAACCGTAAGTAAAATTGTTCACAAGCGCTTTAAAAGCCTTTCAGTGCAATAACCGCTTAGTTATGGCACAAAGGAAGCATTTGGATGATTTTTTACGTGGTAGAATTATCGGACGACTGGAATGTGGACGTACCCAGCTGGAAGTATCCAAGGAACTTGGAATCGCCCAGAGTGTCATCTCCAGGCTTTGGCAACGATTCCAAGATGATGGTAATGTGAGTAGATGTTACAGCACAGGTCCCCCCCCCCCCCGAGTTACAAATCTGAATGAGGACCGGTATTTGGCAGTTACTGCCAAAAGAAACAGACGGAGCACAGCATCAGACCTATCTCGTCAGCTCTCTTCAGCTACCGGTACGACAGTTTCAAGGCACACCGTGTATAGATACTTAGGGCACATTGGTCTATATGCTCGTAGGCCTGTCAGATGTGTTCCCCTTACCGCAACTCACTGTCGCCTGCCATTAACCTGGAGTAGAGAGCATGCATTGTGGACACCGCAACAGTAGTCTTGTGTGATGTTTTCCGACAAGTCCAGGTTTAGTTTGCAGTCTGAATCTCGCCAGACTTTCATATGGAGAGCGCCAGGTACCCGTTACCACCAAGAGAACACCATTGAACGACAACATTACAGTGGTGCAGGATGGCTCGTTTGGGGAGGAATTATTCTTGGTTCCTGAACTGACCTGCATGTTCAGAGTGTAACGATGACAGGCCACATCTATCAGGATGTCATTCTGGAACAACATGTATGTTTGTTTCAGGGTGCCATGGGTGCTGAATTTCTGTTTATGGATGACAACGCCTGTCCTCACCGTGCAAACATTGTAGACGAATGCCTTCAATCGGAGGATATCACCCGTATGGATTGGCCAGCATACTCACCGGACTTGAATCCAATATAGCATGTGTGGGATATGCTTGGCCGACGAATTGCAGCCCGTCAACCCCCTCCCACTTGTCTACCGGAACTTCGGAGGGCATTGCTTGATGAGTGGTGTAATATTCCCCAAGATCAGATTGATAATTTGATACTCAGCATGCATAGGCGTCGTAAGGCCTGTATTGCATCGTCCGGGAGACATACTCTGTGTTAACCATCATACTAACCATGTTATACTGTTTTTTGTAAATAGGTTCTTTTTTAAAATTTGCTCCAGGGAGTAAAAATCGCAATTTTTATTAATTATGTCAAACATATAGCATCTTTTATGCTCTTTACCTTTTGTTTAATAAATAGACTTTACAAATAAGTCAAATTTGTTTTGCTTCTGTCTCTTTCTTTGCCTGAACTTCATTCTCCTTAATTTATGGACATGAGTGTAAATTCGTAAAAAAAGGAAGTCTCAATCAGTTCTATAAGAATTTCCCCTTTTTCAGATGTTAGTTATAATTTCAATCTGTTATAGAATATTGCTACAAACTTTCTAAAAATTATAAAACAAGCATTTTAAATTGCATACAAAGTTTTCTCCTTTCTCTAATAAGAAATTCATTTTGATCCCTAGTATTATTTCAGAAGTTATTTACCTTTGTTGTCGTCCATGACACATTTTTGTTGCCTATAGCAGAATCTCTTTCCTTGATGAAAGCTTGCGTCTTTTTCAGCCTTTCTTCGATGGGAACACTGAAATTGAAATTTCTTTTTAATAAATAGATCACATTTTGTAATAAAATACTGTTTTGTGACTAAAAAGAGAATCTAAGCTTAAAGAACTCTATACTCATATTACTTAGAAGAGAAAACATTTAACATAATTTCATAGTTCATATAGTTGAATCCCCTCCCCCCAAACTTCATTTTAAAATTCATTATTAACTGTATTAGTGTTTTCATAACAGTAATTTTAAAGCTTTTATAAGTCGATTTCAAAAATGGTATTTAAGTATTATAAAAGAATGTTCACACACACAGTGATTCGAGAAAATTCAGTTCACCATCACTACACTCTAAAATTTGGTCAAATAAATATATTTCAAAAGTACTCCTATTCTTTAAAATGAGCAATAAAAATAAAAAGATTCTAAGCATTTAGAAAATTTACTTGGTTTTTTTTTTAAATCAAGAAATGAAGTAAATCAGACAAGGGGAAAAAGCTAGTAATATACATGAATCTAATTGTATAATGTGATTATCCAAGGTGAAAGTTTTAATATTTTTTAAGTGGTTTCATATTTTACTACTTGATATTTATAACAAATTACTACAGATAAATGCAAACATTTTCCCCAAGATCTAATGGGTTGGCTTATTTTTTCTAAATGAAGAAATATAAACATAAAACAAGTTAAAGATAACTAACGTTAGGTCTTCATTTTCGTCTTCTTTTTTAAGAAGATTAAATCTATCAGAATCTACAGGCTGTAACCTTCCTCTTCGTTTTTTCTCAACAGGTATTTCCTCCTCAGATAATTCTGATTCCTCATCAAATTCACTTTCTGAATTTGAAGAAACTTTCATTTCATCATCATCCTTCAAAAGAAAAAATGAAAGATACATTAATATGTTATTTCTGAATTAAAATGTCTGCTACATTTAAAAAAACTTTAATACATACTTCATATAAATCCAATGGCTCAGATTCTTGTACAAATGTAACTTGCTTTTTATTACTCTTTTGAACAGTACCTTTGATGCGTGCATAATCATCATCTGTTTCTTTGATTACAAAGTCAGGATTTTCGAAAAGATCTTTGAACCGGTCATCCTCAAATGGTGTTTTGACCTGATATAGAATAGAAAATGAAAGGAAAGAGAAACATATATATATTCTTCCATCAAATCTATTGTATACAAATAATAACTTCCAAGATTTATATAACATATGTAAAAAAATTACTCAACTCAAATCCTTAATGATAAAAAATTAATGAGCATTCATTATACAAGGGTAATCCAGAAAGTACTGTTTTGTTGTTTGTTACTTGAAGCATATGCTTCCTACTGAATTATTGGCAAGTAAGTAAAGGCATTTTTAGATCGCTAACTTTTACAGCACTTAAGTTATTTAAAACAATTGAGCATCATGCAAGATATGGTTAGTCACCTGATTTCTTAATGTTAGGAACACCAAAGGTGGTGAAATTCACAGAAGAATTTGAGAAATGTATGACTCAATGTAATGAGTGATTCCATGTTTAGAAATTGGGTGCGGCAACTCAATGAAAAACATGAAAATGTGCACGATAATGAAAGAAGAGGAAGGCCATTTGTGATTGGTGATGATTTGATTGTGGCAATTAATGTAAAGATTTGGGAGAACAGACCTTTCACTATAATAATACTTTATCAGGAATTTCCAAAGTATAAGATTCCACTGCATAAGACTGTGGTTAAAAAAACTGAAAAGCCAAAAACTGTGAGCTAGGCAAGTCATCGCAATCTGACAAAGTAACATAGACTGAAACCTCAGGGCAGTGCTCTGGACTTCATGATTCGACACAACAAAAAAGTATAATGCCTTTTACATCAGTTTCTTACTGATAGTGAGATTAGGGTGTGACCCCAGAATAAAACTGTAATCAATGGAATAAAGGCACAGGTTATTGCAAAAATAGACAAATGCAAAAGAAAGCGACCACTAATAATACAAGTCAATATGCACAGTGTTTTGAAATAGATATGGTGTTTTGTTTAAAAAGTTTCTTGGCATGTGGACAAATAGTCAGCATTGTACGTCATTATGAAAGACTCAGAATATAGTGTCACACAATACAGAATAAACATTGTGGTATGCTTCAGGACAGAAATTCACTCCTTGATGACAATGCATGACTACACTACATGTGGCATGCAACGATGCCTTACAGAGTTGTAATGAAAGGTTTTGATGACTTTTCCTACAAACAATCTTGTATCATGTGATTTTCATCTATTTAAGAAATTGAAGTCCTTTTAAGCAGTTCCATGACATAGTCAGATCTGTTGTTACCCAATGATTGCAATTGCAAGTGGCATCCAAACAGTTGTGCTCCACTGTGATAAATGTCTAAAAAATGGCGGTACTTGTGTCGAGAAATAGTCTGACCACTGTAGATCATTATTTAATAAAAAATTAGTTACAGGTGATTGTTTCTTTCTTTTTTGTGTGTTGCTAAATAGAATTTAATTTCTGGATTACTCGCATAATTCACAAACTCATAACTATAAACAAATGGTAACAACAACAAAAAACTTACCAGTTTGTTATTTTTCTTTTCCAAAAGTTTTTGGGCATAATCTCGATTAATAGTTGGTAAGTGCTAAAACAGAAAAGGAACTTCCATTTTATATGCATATAATAAGAAGAAGAGAACACTATATTTTCTTATTAAAGAAATCTACAAAATCTAATCTGCATACCTAAAATTTAAAAGTTTTAGTATATACTTTTATTTGGCATATTTTATTGCAGTTCTACATAAAATAACACAGTGAAAAGAATAAAATATTTTACTTAATGTGATAAAACCATAACTGCAGAAAAATCTTCAATTAATATTTGATTGATTGACTTTCTAGAACAGGGGTTGCCAACCTTTTTGGGAAGAGTGCCACCATCTGATAAAAAAAATATTATGCACGCCACTTCCAGCAAACAAAATATGAAAAGGTGAAAAAGGTTACTGTGGAAATTTTATGCAAATAGCCCATTTTTTACGCAAGTCTAAGTAGTGGAAATTTAAAAATAATATAATAAATAAGACAAAACTTTTTATTAACTTAGGTTTTATTGTTACTAAGTTTTTTACAGGTCCAATCAGTTAGGTTAAGTCTAAAATAAAAATGAGTAACTTGAAACATTTTAATCCTAAATAATTACTAAATCATCAGTACTTCCTTAATGTCTTTTCTGAATTTGTAGGGGTTTTTTTTACCAAGTCATCTACATTAGAATTTGTTCTCGGTGTGTTTTAGGTGTGTAACAGTTAATTTTGAGCGATATTTTGATTTATTATATTCATAGTAAAAACATTTGCTCACAAAGTTGTTGATCCAAACCTACTACAATACCCGACAGCCACACACACAAATTGTGTAAATTTGAAAAATTGCTTGATGGTATAATTTTCCAAAATTCAACATAATATTTTGCAATTGAGATAAGTACCTTATATTTGCTTTTCAGAGTAGTATGGTGCTGTAGGGTCAATAATTCCAATTTGGATTTTAAGTGGGTAACAATTAACGTCTTGCAGAGAAATTATGAAAAAAGACATATTGAATGATCAGCCATTTTTTTTTTATCATCTTGAGAGACTTAACTCAACACTGTATGAATCCTGCAAAATGGATATTAAATTTTTAAATCTATCATAGCTTGGAGCATTATTAATTTAGGAACATAGTTCCTGCATTAATGTGAAATAAGTTAATCTTTTTTCTCCAAAATCGAGGGGGGGGGAAACAAAGTTTGTTCACAAACAAAGATATATGATCAATTAGGGTAGGAAAAAAGTGTTATCCTTTCCTTGTAACCTTAAATTATTTAAATGTACCATTGTATTGGTATGAAAAGCTAAATCTTAAGGCCAATTCTCATTCTTGAGTAGCAAACACTCACTGAACAGTTTATTGTTTTCTTCCAGATATTTTAAAACATGGCCCCTGAAATTCCAAAATCTCATGATTACATTTCTTTGAAAATCTAGTGCACACAACAATGAGGGAGAGTATTTTCTTTATCATATATTTATATTGTAATTCACAGAGCCACACCTGCTGTGGGTTGGACATCCCTGTTCTAGAGAACATACCTGATTCAACCTTTCAAATAAAAAATTGAAATAGCATTTTTCATACTTGTAAAATAAATCTCTTTGGATCAGCATCATTAAGCATAGAAGAAATGGATTTTTACTTACACCTAAGTAAATGGAATGAATTATATGAAGGAAAATATTGACCAATTTAATCAGATATCTATTAGAAATTACATTCTCTAATGCAAATACATTAGAGCATTTCAACTTGTCATGAAATGTTTTTATGTTCTGGTCTTCTTTTTTACAATAGACAAGGAAGTTATAAAATATTTTTGTGTAAAAATTTAAGAATGTAACTAGTGAAAAGAATTTTTAAAAATTTATATACACAGTCAATATTTGCTAATTTTACGAAGTAATAACCAAAACCTTCATATGATGCATTTGAAAATGGAGTCTATATATGCAGAGTAGTTACAGAAATTTTAAGAAATAATGAGAATTTTCAAACACATTTATTTTGTTGCATAATTATTCTTTTTGAACAGATACTGAATTTATTACAATCACATCTTTATATCAATTGCAAAGTTCATTATTCAAAGTAAATCTATCATAATTTCCATATTTTTAATACAAATACATGTAAATATATATATTTTCAATTAATCTTCACAAAAAAAAATTCAATATTCTAATAAAAATGTATTTTTGTGTGTGTTTTGTTTAAGCACATTCCCTACAGGAATTAACTTTTACATGTTTTGTAGTGTGTCACAGTAATGTCGGTACATAAAAGTACCTATTAGTATGTTTGTACTGGAGAGTACATATTAGTTAAAAAAAGAAAGGGAAAAAGTTTTGTACAGAAAAACAAAATAGTTATCAATTATTGCATTTTTATTGAATGACCTAACTCCCACAAAATTTACGACTGATGTGAAACATAATAAATAGTATGCTCATTTGATCAGACTTGCTTACTTGCTATTAATAAAACTAAATTAACTTGTTTGAAGCATACAATACCTTAACATGAATCTGTTTTGTGTTCCGTTCTTCTTCAATTTTATTTTGAATCATCTTTTTCTTTAAATCACTGTATGCTTCAGGTTGTACTATAGATTTAGCCTAATGATATAAAAATGCATTATTAATATCTGAAATTTTAGAACAAGAATACAAAGTAATATTCTTCAATAAAGCATACAAATAAATGACAATACTTTGTTATATAATCGCATATCCATGAAATATCCATGCATGTAAGCACGAAGTAAGTTAGTTCCTATCAAGTGATCCAAATGGAGCTGTTCCAATTCGCTCTGGGTAACAAACTTGTAATCATCATAAACTAAAAAATAAAAAATAAAAATACAAATTTAGAGTAAAGTATATACTTCTTAAACATATAATAAAAATTTTAAATAAAATTAAAATTTTATGCAAAATTTATTTAATATTTTATTCCTAATTTTAACTTTTATAAACTTAAAAAAGGTTTTTCATAGTAAATGCTTCCTTAAATTGAGGTATGTTGGATCTTAAAGATGTTTAAATGCATTAGAAATTAACGTGGCAATATTTATAGCATATATTTTTGAATTGAAAACAAATTTCTTGTAAAAATGATAAAATTTGATCTCAAAATAATAGAAGATTTGGTAAAGTCTTAGATCTTTTTTTAGAATAGATGTAGGAAAGGAGTGCAAGTTTTCTTTTACTTCTTTTGATTTTTATTGTAAGAGATGGCACCACTAATCGAAACCAAGTGAGTTTTAGCTGCCCAATACGATGAGGTCATGTATTTATAAAGGGGGCAGAAGAGAAAAACTGAGAGTTGCACCAAAGCTTGAACGAAAGCAGGTCAGAGGAAATCGGTCTCTCCGTTGTTTTGAGAAAGAGTACGTGTTTTCGGAATTAGTATGGTACTATCTCGAATTATTTAAAACCCCTTGTAAATAGTAAATGTTTTAGTTGTGTTATTAATAAATTAAGTTATTTTAACTCTGCGTGCTTATTTTAACATTAAAATCGAACCTTCCCCTAGACGCCATCCCACAAATTGGGGGTTCGACCGAGAATTTTTAAACTATTCAAAGTTTTATCTAAGAGCATTTTTTAAAAGTTTTACCTCCTCATCGATTTTTGATTTCCTGAGCAGTACATAGACCTTGCCTTGGATCGAATAGAGACCCAGCGAAGCCTTCAGCTGGATAAGAAATTTTACGAGCGATACGGAAGTCTTAAGAGCGATATGGAAATACTTCAGCGAGAACAGTCAACAGGAAAAAGGAGTCCATTGACATGGTTAGAGGCACAGAATCTTGGCGAATTTCCACATCAGCTACAGTCAACCAAAACTGGAAGCCCAGCGACTCAACGAGATACTGAACGAATTGAACGGGATTACCTTGATGATTGAGGTCAACACTGACGAGAGAACCTTTGGAACTGCATCGAATTGCGAGTTATCAACACGAAACAAGATTTCCTGTGTCATTGAGGTCAACGTAAAGTGTCTTCAGAATTACATTGAATTGTGCTAGTATCCTTTTTTTGGTATTGTGTGGGTAATAGGCGAAAAATATATAAATTAATGATTTTGTGTGTATATTTCCTGTTCTGTGAATCTGAAATTGAATTTTGAAGTACTAGGTACTATTATTGGTTTAATTGCAGACATAGATATTTGATGTTCTTTTAGTTTTGGATTAATAACTGAGTACTTTCTGTGTTTTTTCTTAGTAATCTATTTTTGATAAATGAGAGGAACGCGTTGTTTTTTTTCTTAATAAAAAATAAAATTGATATTAACTGTAATACTGTTGTGTTTTGTAAAAGGATTTAAGTTCCGGGAATTCTTTAAAAAGTCCATTTTTGTCTATAATTGATAATTGCATCTTATTTAAATTATCTTTTGTTTCTTTTTAAGTGAGTAAACTTTTTACGTGTCATTTTAATGGTTTTGTCTCATTTAACTTGGGTAAAAATTTAAGTTGTTCTCTGGGTCACCATTCTGAGTATAAAAATGGCATTCTTACTCGTGAAAAGGAAAGAGGATTTGGTGTCACTCACCGAGGATTTGGATCTTACTATCGAAGCAGGTATCACAAAATTGAAGTTAAAGGAGCAGATCGTAAAAAGCCCAGATTACGTTGAAGACGATGTTAAAAAGATGCTTGATAGCATAGTGGAGGAACTTACAGAAAGAGAAGAGAGAGAAAGGGCTGAGAGAGAGAAGGCTGAGAGAGAATATGTGAAAGGATGAGAGAAAGACGAGAGTACGAATTAGAGAAGTTGCGAATACAAGCACAACAGACTGCCGGTATGCCGAATAACACCGAAAATGTTCAAGCATCGAATAAACTGTTTCACGAAACTTTTCATAAGTTTAATATGAAGGAAGATATTGGTTTGAATCTTACCTTATTTGAGCGTCATGCAGAACTAACTTTCTTACCAAAAAAAGATTGGGTTCAAAAACTTATAGGTTTAATACCCGTCGAAATTGCCCATCTGATCGCAAGAGAACCAACTGGTAAGTGTAACGATTACGATCATATAAAGAAGTTGCTCTTACAAAGATTTAAATTATCTCTCCGGAAAAATTTCGTCAGTTATTTTTGTTTCACCAAAAGTCCGATGAACGAACATGGCAAGATTTTCAACACGAATTACAGACGTATTTTGATGGATGGACTTTGGGCTTAAAAGTTAACACCTACGACCAATTACGAGAATTAATCATAGCCGATCAAATGAAGAAGAGGGCGCCGTATGATTTTCAGGAACACTTTTTGGACGAATGGTCTACTATTAACTCATCTATTGAGCTAGCGAAAAAATTTGAAGATTATGAGGACGTCCGAAGAACTATAGGGCCAAAGCAGTTTAACTCATTTGCTAAGAGATCGAACAATAACGATAATTGTTCTCAAAGGCAAGAACGTTTTTACCTTGGAAATAATTGGAATGATAGAAAATGCTTTCAATCGACGAGAACTTACGATAAAAGAGTTAAACAGGTAAGATGTAGCTACTGCAGGGGACCAGGTCACTATGCCGTAGATTGTACAAAGCGCAACAAGGGTACGAAAATCAATAAATCTTTAAGCTCTCCGGTCCAGATCTGTTCTCGAATTCAGCAAGACAGAATTAAGACCAGGAAAATAACCATCGGAAACAAGACTTTTGAGGCTCTAATCGACACTGGAAGCTCAGTTTCGCTCATTCGTGAAGATGTAAGCAAAGGAATCATCGAGCAATCGAAGCTCTCGAAGGATATTGCCATGTTATCTGGATTGGGAAAGTACGAAGTCAAAACAAAAGGATCATTCCAACGAGAAATAGAATTGGATGGAGAGAAATATTCCGTAATATGGCATGTCGTGCCTGCGGTGCATTTGGAGTTCCAGGCAGTGATAGGATCGGACATTTTTGAACAAGCTTTTGTTGGCTTTGATAAAAAAGGTGTTTATTTCCGTAAACACGAAGAGAAGGTGTGGTTTGTGAATACACAGGTTTATGAGGCAAGAACTGAAGACGAAATCGAAGTTAAACATGTTATCAATCCTCGAATAAGAAAGGAACTCTCTGAACTAATCAACAGCTATACACCTAAGAAAACCGAAACGACAAATGTATCCATGAGAATTATCCTGAAGGATGATATACCAGTTAACAAACAGCACGCCGTTTGTCGTTTCTGGAGAATCAGACCGTCAACAAGCAGATCGACGAATGGTTGGATAAGGGAATCGTGAGACCAAGCTCTTCTGAATATGCAAGTCCAATCATGTTAGTCAAGAAGAAAGACGGTACCGACAGACTATGCATTGACTATAGGAAACTGAACCGAAAACTAGTCAAGGATCGCTTCCCCTTGCCACTGATAGAGGACGTATTGGATAGGCTGCAAGACGCCAAAATGTATTCCACGTTAGACTTGAAAAATGGGTTTTTTCATGTCGACGTAAACAAGGATTGCAAGCATTTCACCTCCTTTGTTGTACCAGACGGGCAGTTCAAATTTAATAAGGTACCTTTTGGTCTCAGTACAAGCTCAAGCGTATTCCAAAGATATGTGTACAGCATTTTTAGGGAACTCATGCGAAAAGGCATCGTAATAATTTATTTGGACAATTTGATCGTTCCAGCTAAAGATGAGAAAGAAGGTTTGGAAAAACTAAAGAAGGTGTTTGAGGTCGCATCCAGATATGGGTTGGAGATCAAGTTCGAAAAATGTCAGTTTTTAAAACGAAAGGTGGAATTTTTGGGTCACGTTGTCGAAAATGGAACGGTGCGCCCTTCAGTTGCAAAAACGATAGCTGTCAAGAGGTTTCCTGTACCAACGACTGTCAAACAAGTCCAAAGCTTTTTAGGATTCACTGGCTATTTTCGAAAATTTATTCCGTCATACTCTAAAATAGCGAAACCTTTGAGTGATCTAATTAGAAACGACAATCGATTTGTCTTTGAACGACCTCAAATAGAAGCATTTGAAAAGCTCAAGCAAGCTGACTGAAAGTCCAGTATTAAGTATTTTCCAGCAGGGAAAAACAACCGAATTTCACACGGACGCAAGTCAACAAGGCTACGGAGCCGTCTTACTCCAAGAGGCAGAAGATGGAAAACTGCATCCTGTTCAATACATGTCTAAGAAAACTACTCCGGCAGAGGAGAAGTATAGCAGCTATGAACTTGAAGTTCTTGCTGTTGTCAACGCTTTAAAGAAATTTCGTACCTACCTTATGGGAAATCATTTCAAAGTCATAACGGATTGCTCAGCGTTTCAAAGGACTATGGACAAAAAGGATTTGGTTACTCGTATAGCGCGATGGGCATTATTGCTGGAAGAGTTTGATTATGAAACTGTGCATTGTTCCGGCCAGAGAATGCAACATGTGGATGCCCTTAGCAGATATCCAGTCGCAATAATTACTAACGATACTCTAACCGCAAGATTAAAAAGGGCACAACAAGAGGATGAATACACTCAGAGTCTAAGGTCACTGATTGAAACAAACAGCAATTCAGACTTTTTCGATAAAAACGAAATACTTTACAAATATGTTGAAGGTCGTGAATTGATGGTTGTACCAAGAGATATGCAAACTGGGATAATAAAGTTAGCACATGAGAAGGGACCATATAGAATAGTTAAAGTAAAACCTAGAGATAGATATGATTTAGAGATAGTGGGTGATCATGAGGGACCTAAGATAACATCTGCTGATTTAATGAAATTTTACTCACCATGATGATGTATTTTTATAAAAAGCGTTTTCTATTCTTTTTAAAAGAACATAATGTGTATTAATGTGTTTTGTTTTCTTTGCTATTAATATTTCATTTTTGAGAGTTGTATCCTTATTTTTAAATTTGAATGTCTATCTTGGAATTTTTATCTCCGATTAATATTAATTTTGCAGAGGCCTATATTTTGTTGTATGGTATGTAAAATCACTGAGGTCAGTGATTCCCAGGATGGCCGAACTTGTAGGAAAGGAGTGCAAGTTTTCTTTTACTTCTTTTGATTTTTATTGTAAGAGATGGCACCACTAATCGAAACCACGTGAGTTTTAGCTGCCCAATACGATGAGGTCATGTATTTATAAAGGGGGCAGAAGAGAAAAACTGAGAGTTGCACCAAAGCTTGAACGAAGGCAGGTCAGAGGAAATCGGTCTCTCCGTTGTTTTGAGAAAGAGTACGTGTTTTCGGAATTAGTATGGTACTATCTCGAATTATTTAAAACCCCTTGTAAATAGTAAATGTTTTAGTTGTGTTATTAATAAATTAAGTTATTTTAACTCTGCATGCTTATTTTAACATTAAAATCGAACCTTCCCCTAGAGGCCGTCCCACATAGATGTGAGTGCAAATTAGCTGGTATTTTAAAACATATTTATAATTTCATTTCTGATTAGATTTTGATATGAAGAAAATATAGAAACAGAGTATTATATACTAGGCATATAATATTAACATTTTTTTTTAAAAAAGTATTTTAGCATTTATAAATGTTTTAAGTACTTGCAGCATTTCTTATATTACAAGTTACTCTAAATTTTAGTTTTAATTTCACAGCTAAATTGTGAAATTCTTTTCATCTTAATTTATTTACCTCATATAATTCCTGATTAAGAAAGTGTACTTTCTAAAAAATCTAATAAATAAGTTTTTGTTTTTGGGCTAAAAATCCTGAAATGTTTACATTGTGTAGTTTTATCTGAATAAAATACTTACCATAAAATATGGTGTATAATGTGCATTTTTAATACCAAAAATAAGATTGAAATTGAAGGGTGCATGTTATATGCCAGGTTTAAAAATGATAGCTTTAAAAATTTTAAAAAAAGCGATGAGCATAAAGAAAATTAGACTTCTACATATATCGAAATGTTGTTTATTTTAAAGATATGACTTACTTTATGAATTTAAAGAGTTGTAATTCTAGAAGTCTACTATTTTTTCAAAAGCCTGGGATAATATCTCAAATAAATGATTTAAAAACAAAAGAGCACTACATTCATACATTAGGTTTTTTTTGTAAGAATGGGGGCGGGGGGTGTCATATGGCGAATATACAACAAAATTAAAAAAATGCAGCTTGAAAGCATAGGTGTATGTCATACACCAAATTTTACAGTAATATTCAGTAAAAAAATATTTCAAATTATCTCATCCAATTTTATGCTTCCAGTAAAATATTTACATTTCTTGTTTCTTACACACAAAGTTTTGAATTTTTTTTTGAATCTGATTACTAATATATCAGGGGGGGGGGGACAATTTTTTTTTAATGTATACTTCTAGATTTGTCCATGCAAACCTAAAGATAAAACTCATGCTCTATAACATGAATTGTAATTTATAAATGGAAAGGTATACAACGTAATTTCTAATAAGTTTAATTTCTCACCCGCTGCATCTTGCTTAGATTCTTCAAGTTCTTCTGTAATATTGTCCAAAAAGCAGCACCATTTGGGAGCTGGACCAATGCTCTTAAAGAACAAAAATAAAATATATTTCATAAGAACTCGATAATTTAAAATTCAAATTCTTTTTAGAATTGATACATTAATAATTTTATCTCTTTTAAACCATGGGAAGCCTCTACATCAAAAAGATATATGTAGTTACAAAAAATGCTCATGGAGGACGGATTTCAATATTTTTTACATTAACCACAATCTTCATCTGTAGTGAAGGGTCTATCCAAGCATTCTTGAAATCACCAGTTTAAATCAAGCAAATCACTTACACAGAATTTTTTCAGCTCAGCTCGTTCGTCCTAAGCAGTGCCTCTTTTATTTGCCATTTCTGTGGCATTTGCTTTTCTGATAACAGGAAAGCATGGCTTAAAGTGCACTTTGTTTTCTTTCATATTCAAAGCCACATAAAACTGACAAAAATGAACATATCATAATTTGTTTTTCCAAATGTACCTGAAGTACTTTCTTCTAGAATGAAAATGCATGTCACTTGTTTTCCACCATTATGATACATTCAGTCATGTACTTATGTCAACAGTCTAAAATCACCATGAACTTTCCAGGTAACTACATATTATGAAAGTAAAACATAACATTATGTTACAGCTTAAAATACAAAGTATTTTTGCTCTTCCTACTATAATTATCTGCATACAAAAAAAATTAGAAGAATAATTTAAATAAAAAAGCAAGATAGTTTGACTTATTATAATACTTACAGGAATAAAATACGAAAGTATCTTTTCATCTTCATTTGCCAAAAAGAAAAGACCTACAAATGATTTAACAAAACATAAATCTTATTACAAACTGGTAAATGCTATTTTGAAAGTGAATTTAATAAAATAAGTACAAAAAAATCACCTGAATTAGGAACAATACATAAATCATTCAAATGAACAGGTGCAGTAACTGAAGTGTACATTTCAGCCTGAAAATAATATTGTATAATAACATTTAAAAAATGGCAAAAAATATGACAAGAAATATGTCAAGAACTCTACAGACATTCCATTTTAAGCTATAAATCTTTTTTAAAAAATTATTTTAAAAAGTAATATGAAAGAATATCTGCAAGTTCAAATATATTGTTACATAGATCGGGGTTCGAGGATTTTATGCAAAATCAGTCGTAAATAACAAGACAATTCTTTAAGAGCGATGAATATTTATTGTTGAAAATCAATCCTTGAAATACAGGATTCAACAGCAAAATTCACAGAATAATTAACAGAAGGATTTCCCACCTTCAACAGCACTCAATACAGCAGTGTCTCAAATACACGTATGTAAATGACTATTCACAAGCACAGCTGAGCTGATCAAGTTCAAGGCAACCACAATGCTCACTACTCGCTGGTTAAAATCACACTCACTTTTCGCTGGCTGAAGCCAGACTGACTCTTGCGGCGAGTATCACTCTCTTTATAGCCGGGGCCGAAAGTTCCGGAAAGATGCTCTCGCGACATAGATCGTGAAATTAGTGGATTTATCTACTAATTTCTAGAAGAATCCAGAGGGTCCCAAACTCGCCAGCATGGTCGCCAATATCGCCAAAAATGATGCCAACTTGGCTCTATCGCCAATATTTCGCCAAGTTCCCATTGAGAGAATCGCCATTATAAAGTAAGGGACGGCGTTGCTTGTGAATATTACAATTTTATCATGAAATAAATATAGCATAGAGTAATATAAAGGCATTGCACATCCAAATACAAATTATTTACATTATTTTATACAAAATTCGTAACAATATCTTCATGGCTTAAAAACAATATACAAGACAGAATAAAATTACTTTGGTGATAATATTTCCCCTATACTTATTTTTAAAGAATTAGCCTTAAAAATTTTAATAACCTCTTTAATTTCAAAATATAAATCACTGCTAAGGTACACATGTCTATCAGAGAACTATAACTGTAGTACAATCAAGCATAGTACACAACTCTTTTAATTTAATTGTTGATAAAAAATTAGTAGATAGAAAAAATTATTTCATCAGTAGTTGTGTTTCACTAATTTGAAAAAAATGAAGAATTTTATAATTTTTTAAAAAGAAAACAAATGAGTGATTTTATTTTATGACATTCAATGAATTTAAATATTCTAAAACATAAATCAAATTGTACAAACTTGATAGTTTTTAAAATAAAAATTTTAAAGTATACCATAAATATTAAGAGGTGTCAGCTAACATTAATATAATTTAATTGCCATAAAATCTGGTGTATAACACGCACTTTGGACACAAAAAATAATATCGAAATTTACAGGTGCGTGTTATATGAAAATGAGAGCTTTAACAAACAAAACAAAAAAGATGAGTATAGAAAAAAATTAGACTTCTAGAAATATTTAAATATTGTTTATTTTTTTTAAAAAATTACATTCCTTATGAACTTAATGGCTATAGTACACTATTATCTCTTTAGCTCGGAATAATACCTTGAATAAAGGACTTTCAAACATAAGAGAATTGCCCGTGTATAATTCAGGTTTCTACTTAAAAAAGGGGGTGCACATTACACACCAGATTTTACAGTATTTTGCTACTATTCTTATGTTACTCTTATTATAAATTTAATACTATTTGTTTAAATTGATAAATATTTATAGGAATTTTAATATTTACTTGTTTGATTTGATTTTTGATTAATGTCACACTCTAAAGCAGCACCAGATACTGTAATTTTCAGCTCTGGTAAAAAAAAGGAAAATGACACCTGAGATGGCACCTCTGTCTCCAAACTTACATACCCTACCAATATGAGGATTCTGAGCCATGACAGGTTTAATGTGCATCAGCCCCTCTTCATTGCACCAGACTTGTACTCAAGACTCGCTGGGTACAAGTTTATGACCATCACCACTCTTATAACTTAACTCAGTGGCGCAACAACCCATGAGGGCCAAGGCCTACAGTGCCCATATCAGTATACATGACCTTGGATCATGAGGTGCATGAGCAGATGTTCCAATTAGGTGGTCAGTCTGATGCAAAACCCCCAGTATTTTGTTCCCAAGCAAGCTTGGTACTCATTAATCAACCCACTGAAGGGATGAAAGGCTGAGTTGACCTTGCCCAGCCTGGAGTTTGAACCTGGAACCTGTGGTGTGGAATCGCGATGAAATACCACTCAGCCACTGGACATCACCACTCTGATACCATGGCCGTAATATTTTTCTTGTTAATCATTTACCCCAATTTGCTCTCCAGTGCTACTGTTTTTCACATAGGTTGTGTTGTTATATAGTGTAGTAGGGGGGGGGAGAGGGCAAAAATCAGTAAGTCCTTTGTGAACATTGTCAAGGTCCTTATATTGCATTCTAAAGTCTTCAGAATAGTTCTATAGATAGCAGCAAAATGCAAAGATTTGTAATTTGAAAGGCGCATATACACACACTCCAGGGCCGGTTAGTGCACAGGCTGAGCGAGGCAAATATACACACTTGGAGTAGTTGGGGGATTAAAGCTATTCATAACATATAAGACATTTGTTTCCAAACTTAACCTATGTATCTAGTTTCTATAAAAAATATGCACATGACATCTATTAAATTATTTCTGTAGTATTTCACTAATATTTTCTTTATACATCTTATCTATATAATATCTTACATTTTGCATTTCAAAATATGTAAAAGATGTTTAAAACTGATTTAAAAATCTTCTTTCCCATCAAACAAATCAAAATTAAAAAAATATTTTTAAAAGTTAAACTAAAGAGCCTACAGTATTTTGTTTCCAAAATTTAACAGCAGTTGGATCCAAAGATGCAACAAGTCCTTCACTTTCTATAAACTCGATGTTCTTTATAGGCAGACCAACTACATGATTTTTCACAATAAAAGGCTTCTTGGCTCTAATATCATACAACATGACCTAAGGGAGAAATAAATATTAAAAATACCAGTTTATATGCAAATTGAAATATATATATTTAAGAATTTACATTACAGAGTTACTACACAAATTCTACTTCAATAATAATATCATAATCATAAAATATTAAGCCACATCAGCAGTAGTACAAAAATATATCTTAGCTATTCCTAATTAAACATTACATTCAGAAGAATGTTTAGTAGAATATTTTGGAAATAATAATAATAATAAAACATAGGCAATTTATTAAATTTGGTAGCAGTGTGTTACATGCATGTCCCTTTTTCCTGATTTCTAAAAAAAAAAAACATAACCTTGTAATATCTTTACATAAAAAATTAAAAGGAATAAAAATGCTCAAGCCAAATAAATACATACTTTAATTAGCTAAAAATTGGGACAGTTACTAACATTTAAAAAAAATTACAAAAAATAAAATAAGAGGGGGGGGGGAGAACATATTTAAATCACTGCAAAAGCAAGCATCAATATTACTCTACATCAAACATTTTAATAACAAGAATGCTAAAGTCTCATAAATGCAAAAACTACACTTACTTGTCCAGTGAAAGTTCCAACAGCCAAAGTTAAGTCACCTTTAAAGGATAATGCGGTTATAGAAGGAAACCCATCAACACTGGAATAGATTTTTAATGTACAAATTATATTGTTAATATTTAATAAATTGTTCATGTAACAATGATTAAATGATATATTTAGTAACAATTGATACACAAAACAATTCTATTAACATTCAATACAAAAAAAAATTTTTAAATTAAAATATAAATATATATAAGTTGATCAAATCACATAAATGCAACTACAAAATTCCGACTGAATCTAATTTTCTAACGCAGACAGTATTGTACATATTTTTCAAAAAACTGTCTGTCCCAAGCAACAAAAGTGCCCTCTAGTAGCCACCAATCTTCAGTAGAGTCCAGATGAGGAAAGAATGTAAATGCTATGAAAAAAACGTCCATGTTCTTCATACATTTTGGTGAGGATGTATTGTCTTTGCATAACCAAACTTAAATTAATAAACATTTTTTACACTAAATGAAAATTTATTGAACCCAACCCCAAATTTACCACATTTATTTAATCTTTGTGGTAGTATATTATGCTTACACACCACAGGTCCAGGGTTCAAATCCCAGGCTGGGCAAGGTAGACTCAGCCTTGCATAAATGAGTACAAAGTTTGCTTGGGAGCTAAACTCGGTGTCAGACTGACCATCTGACTGGAACATCAGCTCATGCACTTCAATGCTCAAGGTCATAAAAACTGGGGCACAGTAAACCTTGAACCTATGAGCTGTTGCGCCACTGAGTTTAGTTTAATTTTTAACGTCCATCGTTCCCCATATATTTGAAGTTTTAATATTCTCTACTAGAAAGAGTTAATAATTGAACACTAAAGACAAAAGCATGAAAAAAGTATTGGAAACTTAAAAATATGGATGCTGTAGTATTATAAGCAATGCTGACTTTCTTAGGACAGCTTTTAATACTTTATATAAAATTGGAGTTTATCCAGTTTTGCACCTAGCCAAGCTTACCCCTTTCCATTTATAATACTGAGCAAAATTCTATTGAAAGTAATGGATAGAAGTTCTAAGTCCATTATAAGAGAAAAAGGTAACTTACCTAAAAATGCATTAAGAAATGCTAAGATCACAATGAATCAGTGAACATGAAACAAGTTATTACCAGATTTAGAATTCAATTAAAGATTCAAAGCTGTAATACTGCAGACTGAATTGTAGCATAGAGACAAATAAAAAATTATTAATAATAAAAAAATTTAAGTTAAATACTAAACTTATAGGAGTAACACTAAAAATATCTTTGTGATTGTCTACACTATAATACAAAGGTTAAAAACAATATTATTGGAATATATTATTTCTAAGAAATTACTGTTATGACATCCAGGAATTGAGTATAATATATAAGTAGGTAATTATGAGTAGATAATACTTGAAAATATGAATACATACATACTTATTTTGAATATTTATATACAAGCTGGCTTAATGAATTTTTGAAATAACATGGTTTTATATTACTTATGACTACTGAATATATTATTTTCTTTAAAGAAAAACACAAAATTTTTAAACTTTATTTGTAAAGGTACTTCAAAATCTAAAATGGAAAAAAAGTTCTGTTTTACTACTTTACAGAGAAAATATCTCTTTTTTATCAAATTTATTTCTCCTTCCCTCTTTTTAATAACTACAGCAATAGTAAATACATTTTTTTTAAAAATCTGCAAGAGAAAAAAAAATTACTTTCCTCCCAAGAATTTGACCTGAATTAAGCAATGTTTTGAACAGGCATTCCTTTGGTGAATTTTATAGGGTGATTTGCACTGAAAATAGCAATTTGTTCATCAATGAACTATTACAAAATAATGGAAATTTTTTTTATGTATTTCATAAATGAAACTAAATTCAGAAAAAAAGAATTTCAAATAACATTTTAATTTAATAAAATTGAATCCACACAGAATAGCCAGTAAACCATAGCTTTTTTTAAACATAAAAAGGACTGATTAATACAACAATACACACACACACAGTAAAGTCCTGAAAACTCGACCTAATGTAGACCAAAGGGTGGCCGACTTTACAAAAATGTCAAGTTATCGAGAATGGGATTAAAAAAGAATAAGTACAAGAGTTTCCTCAGAAAATATTGCACTGCACTTGTATGTAGTGTTTGTTTGAGAATATGACATAAAATAAACTGCCTAAATACTCTTAAACAAATGAAAAGCATGGACTTTATGAAGGCATAGAGCATCTACAAGGAAATTAAAA
>BMAO01022902.1:0-65827 GCA_019973975.1 Trichonephila clavata
CAAACTGATGCGAAGAAGCTAATGGCTGAATGATGGCATGATAAATCCCGTAACTTCTCCCGAAGTGAAATACTGGAGCGAAGAGGAACTTTTAATTTCGGGTTTCTTCTAGTTTGTTTCGACATCTGGCATGTTTCTACCCATAAGATCTCCGCAAAGTAATTCACAAGCGGAGAAGAAAAAAATTGGGTTAAATGCGCTAACATAGAAAAATAGCTGAGAATTCTATCGTAAATTTCAGTTTTTCTAACAATAGCTATTTGGAAAGAATTCCCCTATAAAACAACAGTATTTTTCAAAGAGATAGCTCCTTTTTTTCATTAACATCTGCATTTAAGGTGTTGTAGAAGCATATTTAGTTCACAACTACTTGAAATACATACGGCATAGATTACATTGCACAAAACAGCATTTCTGTCTTCAATTGTTGATTATCATTTATACGAATTTTTTTTCCCGGTACGTTTGTATGAGAAGAAAGAGAGAGAACGTTCGTTACATGCAATAATTTTTTTCAACTAGTCTGAGTAAAAATGTTTTCCCATGGCATGCATTATGAAAAATATTCTGGCAATTATAGTAATAGCATGAAACTTCAAGATATCGTGCTTATATGTATGTTTGAATTTTTCTTATATACTTCTTAATTGCAAAGATATCTGCAACAAAGAATAAGATTATTTTTAATAGAAATGAAGGGAACTTGTAGCTAAAGTAACTCTAAATATAAAAATGCTTTCAGAGTGGTCACATTAAGCGATAATAATGTCTAGAAAAATTCTGCAATGTACAATTTCACTCTGCAGCTTTGCATCCAACGCTTCAGTCTCCAGCAGCCATTTTTAGTCCGGTACGTTTATATAATTAGAGATATTAGGTTATATTAAAATTACATTATATACTATTAATATTTATTTAAATTATTTTTAAGGAGCGTATAAAAAAGTTATAATTTATGATAGAAATTGCAATGTTTTTCTCGATTTTTTTCAGCAATTTTGTGTCTTAAAGCCCTACATTCCCATTTTAGTTTAATTAGAAACATTTTTATTAAACGTATTACATAAATATGTTCCTAATTGACCATTTTTAGGAGTCAATAGAAGGTGTTACTTACCTAACATTGGGAATTTATGTACCTTTCAACGATTTTGTGGCGAGCCGAAATCCGCGTTAGTGTGAGAGGCTACCGAAGAAAGAGACATTCCTAAAAATCAACAACTTTCGTTCCAATTAATTGCTACTGTAATATGATTGAAAATAGCTTATGAGAGAGAGAGTTATAATCCTGATTAATAATAAGAATAATATATAATCTACTTATTGTGCGTATATGAAGAAAGACAGTCTACGCGCGCGCGCGAGTTGCTAGGACTTGATGATGACAATAAGTTCCGAATACTATGCTCAGATATACTGAAACTCCAATATATAATTCTCACAGATATAACTAAGACTAACACTTTCAAAATCTTACTTCTAACTTCCTCCACGAATTCGATTCAATTAACTTTACATAGTACACCTACTTTGCGTAAATCACGGTTCCTTTATAAAAAGAGATTCTTATAAATCAAACAATTCATGAAAATACATTCCTCTTGAGAATTAGTAGAAAAACCTACAGAGAGCCCTTACATCTTTACAATTCTTTCTTTCAACACTATAAGAAAAAATATCGTTTTCCTTTTTCTTTTAATATTTATGAATTTCAATGTATTTTGTTGGTAACAAGCTGGATAAGAAGTATTGACTATAAGATAAAAAATATTGATTTTCTGAGTGTTTTGTATTTTAATTAATGTGAAAATATTTATAAATAAATAAGTATATATATATACGCATAATAAACATTATTTAACCAAGACTTTCAATTGTCACGATTACAGCCGCAAAATGAATACATCTTTACATTACATTACCAGTGTACATTCCAAATATATATATATATTTATTTGTTTTTATATATAATTCAAATAACATATAATATATGCATGCATACACAAACACACATGTGTGTGTATGTATGTGTGTGTGTGTACACACAGATACATACTTTTTCTTAAATACATGTAAGATATACTTTGTTTATTAGCTATTAAAATAAATTATACAATAAATTTACGTACAGAAAAATATTTTTGACTTCTGACTCTGACTTTGCTAACTCTGCTAAGACTTTGAATAATTTAAATTTGATTTCTGAATTTGAATTTAAAAAAAAGTATGTTTCTATGAACCAAACTTTATCTTTTGTTCTAATAGTTACAAGATTCTTTTATATTTATTTCCTTCACTTGTTAACAGGGTTTCTGGGATTATCTTAAAATAATTTTGATAAGTGGAATCATATCAAATGAAAAATAATAGAAAAAGCAGCCTAATTGTTTTTTTTTTACCTTATTCATTTCCATATAACTGGTGGAGACTTTCTTAAAAGAGCTGTAATGTTAAATAGTTTTTTCAGGCCAAGTGTCTTCATCGTAAGATGCTCAAAGAACTCGAATGCATTTTTTAAAAGAAGTAAACTACTTTTAAAGTTTAAAAAAAAGGTACTTGCTTTGCGGGCAATTTTAATACGTATGTTTCATAAGTCCATGATTTCTCAGGAGCGAAGTAAAAAAATAAAATAAAAATAATAACGCATTTGCGTTTTGTGAACAGAGCTTAACTATGAATGGGAATGATTTAAGTTCTCGTTGAATAGGATAAAGTGATTAATTTGACTGTGCCTAAAGGTTTAAAAATCTGTCAAGTAACAATGAAAAATGACCCTACCAGTACATGTGTAGGATCTAAAAAACATCTGTGACTTTTTTCGAAATGAAAACGCACATATGAGGCCTTAAGAAAAATGCATTTGAATTACTTTTCTGGAACCTGGTTTGGCGATGTAGATGTAGATACAGCCTGATGGAATAAGATAGTTCGAATTAATTATTTTTGGTTAAAAACAAATATAAGTTGTTTTTTAATCTTATACCACTTTTAAATAAGCTTGATAAATTCCCTTTTGAGAAAATAAAATATTTATTTTCAAACTAAAGCTACTAAGAGAGAGAGAGAGGGAATGGCAAAGAGTCATATTAAAGCCGCAACGGACAATTGAGAGTCATATTAAAGCTATTGGCAACGGACCTCGCTATTTTGAACAATGGTTAAATGACGAAGATAACACCTGAACTGGCACCACTTCTCCTATCTTTCACACCAACGGGAAGATCTTTGAGCCTCGACAGATTTAACGTGCAGTGCCCCGCTCTACACGATAGGTTTTCCATCAGCACTAGGCTCGAACTCATGACAAGTCAGCCACAAAACCGTGGCCTTGACAACTATGCTACCACGTCCACTGCAAACTAGCAAATGCGGACACATCAAGGAAACACACATACACCTTTTATTTTGTATATTTTCAGTAAATTTATCACACACACACACACACCACACACACACACACACACACACACCACACACACACACACACACACACACACACTCTATACTGGTACTTAACAGTAGGCTATAATTTTATCGTTATATTTTAATAGTATTGTGCTTTTTATTCGTAATATTTAAATTTCTCTTAATATGCCTTCCTTTTCCTATGACCTAGAGTATTGGAAAATTACAGATGAAGGTTGGCTAGCCGCAAAACTTTGTTTAAACCTGCAATTTTGGTTCCTAAGGCCAGGAGTTTGCTATTGTACTAATGTGGCTAATATGTCTTGCTATCTTGACTAGTAATCTTAGGTTTTACAACTACACTGCTGGCCACTGTAAATGCAACACCCTGAAGGATGCACGCAAATAACATGAAATTTACAACATGCATTAGAGGAGGTGAGATATGCAAATGATTAGAATTTCAGCGCAGACACACATCACGCACGCCTGTGGCGCCACCTCAAAGCGCTATTTAAGGCTCAGAGATTTAGACGATTTCAAGTTCAGCAATTGTGTTTTTCTTGTGGTTTTTTCAAAAAACGATCAGTTATATCTCGTAGAAAACAGCGACCAGCTTTTGATCAAGTATCCGAGTTCGACAGAGGAAGGATAGTGGCCTACCGAGATTGTGGATTATCTTTCAGGGAAATCGATAGTCGTGTTGGACGAAACCAAACAACTGTAATGCGGATATGTGGCCGTTGGATGCAGGAGGGTACGACGGACCGACGTGGTCGATCACATCCACCTCAGTGCACCACTTCATGTGAGGACAGGCAAATTGTGCGCATGGCAGTGACGGATCGCTCAGTCACATCACGAACCATAGCACAGCACATTGAGTCTGTAACGCATCATGCAGTGTCTGCGCGTACCATTTTTTTTTATTGAGAACATTTAGAAACCCCGTGCACCACACAATGTATAACACGAGGGCTTACAACACAAAGGAAAGAATACAACACAAACATCCATGCCTTCTCCGGGATTCGAACCCAGTCCCTACGGCACCGCAGTCAGCGTCGCTAACCACTATACCGGATGGGCGGCTTGCGCGTACCATTCGACGCCGTTTACAGCAGAGTGGTCTGTCCGCAAGACGTCCATTGCTTGGTCTACCCTTGGCACAGAACCACAGACGTCTCCGCCTCCAATAGTGCAATGAAAGAAGGATGTGGGCAGCAGAATGGAATGAAGTTGTCTTTACTGACGAGTCACGCATCTGTCTGCAACACCACGATGGTCGGATTCGAGTCTGGAGACACCGTGGAGAGAGGATGCTAAACAGCTGCGTTATGCTCCGCCACACTGGTCCTGCACCGGGTATTATGGTATGGGGAGGTATTGGATATAACTCTCGCACTCCTCTAGTAAGCATTGCCGGTACTTTAAACAGCCAGCGCTACATCTCCAAGGTGTTGGAGCCAGATGTCCGTCCTTACCTTCAGGGCTTGGCCACAGCCATATTTCAACAGGATAATGCGCGACCACACGTAGCACGCATTGTCCAAAGATTTTTCGTCAATCACCAGATTGAATTGCTTCCCTGGCCGGTTCGCTCTCCGGATGTTTCGCCGATAGAAAACATGTAGTCCATGGTTGCTCAACGATTGACCCAGATTACACCCCCAGCTGCCACACCAGATCAACTTTGGCAACGTGTGGAAGCTGCTTGGTCTGCTGTACCCAAGAACACATCCAAAGTCTCTTTGAATCAATGCCGAGGCGTGTGGCAGCGGTGATCTCCAACAATGGCGGCTACTCTGACTTCTGATTCTAGCAGGAACCACGCTTCACAGAAGTCTATAAATTTAATCATTTGATACTTGGTCAACATGTTATCTACAAAATAAATTTTGTTGTGCTATCTCTTGTCTTTCTTGGTGTTGCATTTACGGTGGCCAGCAGTGTATTTTGTACATATTTTATGGATAATAAATATATATAATTGAACTATGTTATCTCTCACTTTTGCTTCTACATTTACTACATCTATGACTGATTATATATATTTAATCTTCCAGAAAAAACAGTAGGGGGGGGGGAGTTGATGTATTTATTCCATTTTATAAACCACTGTATGCATTTGGAAAGATGTAGAGTATATATAAAGTTAGAAAATCTTGATTATGATGAAATTCAATTAAAAGTAATGAAACATTAGGGCAAGATGAAAGTCTTACGACCTCTGCTACCTAAAAATGTCTTATAAAGACTAAAAATTAAAATAATTAAATTGATCATCGATACAATTCTGTGAGTAATTAAAGTGAATTTCAGATATTCATATGTTTTTCTTTTATGAATACTACATAAATATTATTTTGTTAATTAAGGAAATCAATTGTTTCCTTTTTTAATCTAAAACTATATTAAAATATGACATGTTTTAATTTAATTTGGAAAATTATCGGGAGTAATTGTTCAATAATGAGATAATTACCATTCGGTGAGCGAGAGCTGTATTAACGCCACACTATAAAACTGCACGAGATTTTGCACGGACCCCGAAATTTTGAGCCACGGTCAAGTGATGAGTACAACACCTGAGCTTGCACCCTCCTCTCCTTCCACACCACTCCATCGGGAGGATGTTTGAGCCTCAACAGATTTAACGAGTATCGGCCCCTTCTACAAGACAAGTCTTTTGCGGTGCTAGGCTCGAACTCATGACACACCAGCCAAGAGGACCTTGACCACTAGGTTGCTGAGACCAGGGCCGATTTAACCTCTCCGGCATCCTAGGCACTTTAAACTGTTATGTCCCCCACACTATTTCCAGACCTCCTCCTTCAGTTCTTACCTTTTCAGTTTTTTGATTGGGGAAGAATTTCCCTTTCTTTGTTTTTGCACTTTGGAGAGTCACATTCCATTTTCCACCACCTACGGATCCACCGTGTCCTGGGCTGCCAACTGGCAGCCGTGAGAAAAGGCATGGCTTAGCCACTCGTGTTCATTTCTTACCTTATGGCATCCCGGACCGCTCACCCACTCTTTTGTGAATTTGTACATGTAAATTAATAGAATAGTTTGCAATCCCAGTATAGAGTATACGTTATTGTATGAACTTTTTTTTCAACTTGTTAATTATCCTCTTTTTCATCGCATGTCGCATTGCTATATTTTACATATAGCAACTTCTAATTGTTAAGCTTTTCTTTTTCCTCAGCCAATCTCATTTCAGTCATGGCTCTCTAGGCCGTGGTATGTTCGCTGTAATTTTAATTTTTTCTCGTTGTTCACCCTTCAATTTTTTTGCGCCCACTAATCTTTTGTACCCTAGGCACGTGCCTAGCGTGCCTAAGAGGAAAATCGTCCCTGACCGAGGCCACATTCTAATCCAGAAAGAAGTCCTTTATAAAGCGCAGAAAGAAAATTCCCAAAATTCTTTTAGAAAAATTCACAAAAGGTGGATTCCAAACAAGATTCGTCAACTTAACTCCTTAACATGCACGGTCGAGTTAATTCGATCGCGCAAAACTGATCAAACTTTGCACAAACGAGATAATTCGCGTGCAGTCGTATTTTATGCTCCTGCAAAATTCACACACGAATATAAGCAATTACCTTCTACACTCGTGAGACTAACTGCTATCCGTCGTCATGATTTCGTAAAATTATATAAATATTAGAAATAAATACTCTTTTATTTGTTAAACATCACAATTTGAAACGAATACGTTTTGTGTATAAAAATTGAGGTGAAAAAAAATTAGATTTCAGAAGTATTAGTATATATATAGAATGACACAAAGTTATCATAGCGTTAGAAATATAAAAAAAAATCGGGTTGACCAAATCTGGAATTCTACGACTAACGCTCATTTTCCCAGTTTTGTCTCTCCAACATCAGAAAAGGGAGCTCCTATAAGATGTTGCGCTAAAAGGGATAGCAAAGGAAAAGAAAAGATATGTTACATGTGTAATAATTACAATGTTGGGCTATGTGCTGCACCTTGCTTCCAAATATATCAGATAGAAGGAAATTATGAATAATTTTAAAAATAAATACAAATATTATTATTATTTCTGTAGAAAAAGTATAAATAAATATTTTTACTGATAAAAACATGTTTATTTCTGAATCTGCTATTAGAAAAGAAGATAATAAAAGCTGATGCATGTGGAAGACTGCAATATTCGACTTTTATCTGCAATGCGGATCAAAAACCAAAATTAAAATAAAAATTTTGATTGATTTGTATTTTTTTAAAAAAATTCTTGCCTAAACAATGCCTTAAAATGTGTTGTCTTAAATAAAAAAGCTGATTTTTTTGGGAGTTTTTTTTAAAAGAAATAAGTGAGTGGTAAGGGGTTAATATAGTGGCAGAAACCTAAAATAATATCCTACATTAGGGGTCGTGAACCTTTTTGGATCAACGTGCCATTTTTTCGTAAGAAATGTTTAACGAGGTACACACAAGCCGTCAAATAATTTCGACTTGTGATTATTGGGAAAGTAATAAAACTAAATGCTAACAACTCAAAACTCTTTATTTACAACGAAAAAATACATTTTGCATTGTACAGTAGTAAATGTTTTAGTTCAAAGTGTAATTCAAATTATAAAGTAACATTAGTGTGACTTCTGTTACGGATTAAATAACAATTTATATTCGGATTGTAAGATGTTACTTTTAGCAGAATGTATGCTGAATTGAAGTCACGGGCTTAACGGTTTCTATGCGAGTCTTTAATGTTATTCATCTCTGAAAGTAAAGACTCGCAAGCATAGGTAGAAGAAAATATAATAGCATATGAGGCAGCTTCTTCAAACGGTTAAATGAGTGTGGAATCGAATTCCATGTTCCCAAAATTTCGTTACTGACATTTTTACTTATATTGCTTGTTAATCTTTTCTGCTTCATTCAATTCCAAATTTTTCCTTGTTTCAATGATATTTTTAAATTTATATTGAATTAAACTGGAAATCAATCATTTGCATTTCAAATTCTTCAATTTCCAACCAATCGAACCAAGTTCAGCTTATCAAAGAAAGTCACATCAGGGTACATAATAAACTTGAGCGTTTCCGATAATTCTTTGGACTAAGAAAATATGGCTGAAAATACCTTGATTGCAGAATCAATTACGGAATTAAATTCTTCAATACATTTTTCTTTTCCTGGTTTCTCATGTACATCTAAATTTTTGAAATATATATTTTTTTTCTAGTATGGGGGAAGTACTTGTAGATTTTGTAATAATATTGTTTCTGAAAACATACAGTTTAGCATCAAAAGTACGAATGAGATCCTTCGTGAGGATTACTTCACAGTGAACTTGGTTATTTGAACTAAAAGGCAAACCATTTTGATCAGTGGCGTGCCCAAAATATTGTGCCGCGTGCTATCAATGGCACGCGTGCCATTGGTTCGCCATCCCTGTCCTACATGTAAAAAAATACACTCACCTTTCTCGACTAATTTTTCGATAACTTAAATTTGAACAAATATTTTTACTCGTAGTGATTAGTATTGAAAGCCTAATTTGTGAAGACAAAACCCTTCTACCAGAGTTTTTATTTGAATAATCCAGAGGCCCTCAAACTATTCTGCGACTCTTGGGAGGGGGGGGGGGAGGAAGAGTATGCAGCTAATTATAACATAAAATAATTGGTTTCAACAATTATCTTTAAAAAAAACATCGGGTCAAAATTATTAAGCAAATATTGTCCTAAGACTTGTTTGAAAATTTTAAAATCTTTTGAGGTAGATCCAGAGATTTATTTACAGAGAAACTGAGTTGTCTAGGTGTCTAATCTGCTAGTTACAAACTCAAAGACAAGTGACGGTATAAAGTTTCAAGTTAGAATAACAAATATGTATTCGTATGTATGTATATGTATTACTAATATAATTACATTACATTAAACATATGTTTTAATGATTTTTCCCTACTTTTAAAACGACAATTTTACTGCCTCAAATAATGTCTCAAAGACATGCACTTTACAGTGAAACAATAAAAAGCTTAAAAACAAGAAAGTTGAAGGGATTTGCTCTACTGTTCAATTTACAAACCTTCCTAGCAGTAAAAAACAAACTAAACGACAAATTTTCAGTTAAGAACTCTGCATAATTTGTACATAGTATCAATACAAAAAACATAAAAAAAATAATTTCTTTATATACATATATTTTAGATTCCTATTGGAGCTTTTAGACACAGGGAAGGTCATGATGAAAAGGTTATGACAATGAAGGTCACTGAGATAAAGTTTGATAACAACTAGATAACTTGATTTTATAAAAAAAGAAATAACCTTTAATTTTTAGTATGTGGGGTTCACAGTATATATATTTTTCATTATATGAAGTATAAGTAGAGAGTATACCTCTAATTTTGTATTCCGATTCATACACATCTTTAATAAACTTGAGATATAGAGTTTATATATCGACTAGGTAACCTATGCATACTGGATATGAATGTTTTTGACTTAAAGGAGAAATACACTGGAAATTACTTTAATATAAATGGGATCATTACTGCTTTGAATATGATAAAATTTAATGACCCTTTCCATGTTAATGGATTCATTTAAATATCATAAATTCAAAGTTCTTCAGAAGTAAGTTAACAAACTATAAACACACAAAGCTCTATTCTGGTTGCTAGACATACACTAAGAATTTTTTCATCAAACTCCTTAAGGAGAGATGGAGAGAGATATCTGTCTTGTTTAACATATCAAGTATTTTTACTAAGAACATTCAATCATATTATCAGCTTAAAAATCAATATATCTTGATTTATTCTAAGTATCGACAAAATTTTCTATTGAGAACATTTATAAGCCTCAAGCACCACACAATATCACGCTTTCTCCAGGATTCGAACCCTGCCCCAAAGGCACCGCAGTCAGCGTCACTAACCACTATATCAGATGGGCGGCTTCCACTTTTTATTTATTGGGCATCTACAAAAAAAAAACCTTTATTTAACTACAAATTAAATCAATTTTTTAACTTTATTAATAAGCGAGTTTTCTTTTATTGGTTAATATTTTAAGTAACTGAAGTTTGAACTTTAGTTTTCCCGATAGTCTTTGTTTCCAGAATCTGTATGGTCATGATCTCGTGGACGGTGTTTTTTGTGCTGTGTTATGAGTTCGAATCCTTAAGCAACTAAAAACATACCAAGCTGATGCCCGCTATATATATTGAGGCTCAAAGTTATCACTTCGGCGTTATGTGGAACTTTAGAGAACTGAGTGGGGCGACTCAGGTAACATCCTCGTCAGTTGACCGAGGTTCAAAATTACGAGGTCCGCCGCCAATAGTCCTCTTTCAGCTTCAATCTTCGATAGTTTTTAAATAATGGGAATGCATTCGATCTTTTAGTACCCAGGTTTTAATTTGGTAATCATAGCTTTAAATATTTATCTATTAGTGTCCAATTTATTTATTTTGTGAATTTGTTTGTGAAAATCTCAAAAATAGTCTAAAAATTTTCAAAAATTAAAAAAGCATTTAAAATATTTTCTTTTTTTACTTAGTTTTTAGAAATACAGACCGTCATCATTTGAGGACACTGGATGATTATGCATATAAACACACTGAATAATAATTTTAGGCCTATTTTTATTTTACAAAGATTTATTTCTATAATATATATACAAATATTTTATTTATGATATTTAGAAAAGCATACAGTATACATAACATTACATTAAGCTTTTTTTAAAAAAAAAAATCAAGGTTTTAATTTTTAGTTTCCGTACTGCCATCTAAATTGGTTTGCATGCTTCTCCAAAATCTGAGCCTTTTTGTTTAGTAATATATCATTCAGAATTCTGGTTATTGATACAGAGAAATTAATTAGCTTTCCTTTGAATGTATATTATCTATGCTCTGACTAGAGTTGAACAAGATTTTTGTATTTTTTCTAAATTCTTTAATGGAAGCTTTATCATTGGGATGAATTTTGTCATATATAACGTAATTTTTACCAATACACATGTCTACAATTCTGGTAAATAAACTTTTCAGCTATTTTTTCCTTTAATAGAAATACTATGTCTCTGTAACAATCAATCATGTTGGTCTACTCCATATTCCTTATTTGTGAGGTAGAGCTGAAACATCTACGTGTACGTGTCTCTGTTTCGTTAGAAAATGCATACCCAAAAACTTCTTCTAGTATTAAAAAGATTTTTCCAACATAGTACGTATAACTCCAATAAAATGAAAATAAAAGCCCCCCTCCCTTCCTCCCAAAAAAAGGCCTCCTATATTCTTGACTGAGAACAAACAAATATAACGCATTTTCTTAGAAAATTTGCAAAATACATTTTTGGATTTTATTGAAAATATAATTTTCATACATGGACTTATGAAAATAAAAGTTTTCACTACCTTCTCAGGAAACAGTAATATAATACATATGAGAAAGAAGTAAGTTCAACATGTTCACAATTTTGCAAAAGTGCAACATGAATGCTATAAAGTAAATCCCTATAACTAATATATCCAAAATAAAAGCAACATTTTTCTGGCATCTGGGAAGGACTCACCATAGAAGGAATTAATAAATTTCTAGAAAATTATTTACAAAGTGAGTGCCCTCAAAAACGGAAGCTGGACTGGGCACTAATAGGTTATGTAAAATATGATTTGGAATTCTAACAAACTATAGTTATAGTTTGTTTTGGGGGTTATTTTCATGCATTTCTCTATTATTTTAACTTAACTTAAAAGTCACACATTAAATAGTAAGAAACTACTATGTTAAAATTTTCTCCATGATTATCATGGAGATTAATGGTCTTCCTCAATGTTTCTCAGTAACCCATTTGTTTCTCAGGTGCTTAAATAAAACTTTTATGTGTGACTCATTTTTCTTATTATTTTAAAAATACACCATTGTATAATAGATACACTATCAAAATAAAAAAGCTTTTGGAAATTTTTGTATGTTTTATTTCTCTTACAAAATATGAAAAAAATTCATCTAGTTTGAATAGCAGTGAATGCTTGATTTTTTAAAGAACACAGGGCTCTCCAATTTCATATACATACTATAAAACAGTGGTCTTCAAACTTTTTCAAATCACGGAACCCCTACAACTAGAAGGTGTTTTCGTGGATCCCCTACAACCAGAAAGTATTTTAGTAGAACCCTATTCCCCATACACACACACTTAGAAGAATATATCTTAAAATAATACTTAAAGTAGATCAATATAAAGGCAATTAAAAAGCATTGCACTTATTATTAAAATTTTTTATTCCACTTTTAATATAATTTACTTAGTAATAATATTAATCTGTGATCCAAGTATCACCTGCTCATGCATTATGTTTAGTAACTGGGATATGTGCTTACATTTTTTCACTCAAACGGTCGAGGTCTGTTGAGAATAACTACATTGTATTGCATATTCTGATTTTCATTTGTTCACCTTGTTTTTATAACCACTCACGGTGAGAAACATTTTTCCCGTATACACATTTACACATTGTTCTGAATGGCATTAAAATGCTTACAGATATGTGAGAAATACTGTGTATTTTGCATGAGAGAGAGAATTTACAACATAAAATTTAGGATCTGCTCTTGCTTAAATTTAGATTTTTAACATCGAATCTGTTGATATGTTGTAGGTGTTTATATATATATATATATATATAGTGGCCGCGGTAGCCGAGTGGTCTAGGCATCGGATCATGTCTAGCGTGTCATGAGTTCGATCCTAGTACCCCTAAAGATCCGCCGTGTAGGGGAGCGATGCATGTTAAATCTGTCGAGAGCTCAAACGTCCTCCCGTTGGTGTGGTAGTTAGGAGAGGGGGTGCCAGCTCAGGTGTCGTCCGCGTCACTTGACCATGGTTCAAAATTACGCGGACCATCGTCAAAAGCCCTCGTGTTGCTAATCAGTGCGACGTTAATATTCACTCACTCATATATATATATATACTAAAAGAGAGAGATGAAACATTTTAATATTCTTTTATTATATTATAATAAAAGTTTAAGAAGTATTGAGTGAATAAAATTTCAGTTTCTTAATGACAGAGATGAGCTTTTAAATTATTTTGGATACACAAACATGTTAGAGAACGTGAATCCATTTTGTATACACATTTATCAGTTTCTTTTCGAATTTTTTAATGGAACTCGTGGAGCTCCTGGGTGTGCCTCGTGGAACCACAGGGTTCCATGGAACACAGTTTGAACCACTGCTATAAAAGAACTAAAATTGGAAGAAATGTATTAAATGTAGGGTTCCTCACGTTCTACGTCATTTATGTATAGCAGGGGTGTCAAACTCGCGGCCCGAGGGCCGCATGTAGCCAGCGACGAACATTTTTGCAGCACAGCCAGTTTGTTGGCACACAATAATATTTAATAAAATATCAAAATTTCTCCCAAAATAGGAAAGATAGTAACAGAGAAAAGATGTCGTGTCTGGACGAAAACATTAAATTTTTCTTGTTCTTTTATGTAAGCGCGTTTATTATAACGTATTATTCGAAATAAACTTATGTCTCTATGAATAGTGATTTCTTATTTGCAGCCCACCTCAAATTAAACCTTATTTGCATGGCACAAGTTAGCCTTTGAGTTTGACACCCTTGATGTATAGGAAATTTTGAATCTTGTTTTTCTTTTTTGTGAGCATTCTTAATGCCTATTTCCTTTTCTAGAACTACCGTCAATTTATAGATACACAAGCGTGAATATTTATAGACAATTCGTACGCACAATTGACATTTACTTCCACTTCCATTTCATGTGCTGATGCAGCAATTCATGACTTTGTCGCACAGTCTCGGGATAATATTTTGAAATATATCTCTCCTTATTTTAAATTAAAAATATGCAAAACCATTTCTACGGGTGCTAGTAACATTACTCTTTTCTGAAATTTATCTTTCAATTTAACAACATCAACTCATGTATCAAGTTAGATTTCTGAGGTATACTACCATTTTAACTGAAAAACTATTCCTTTCCTTGTAGATCACTAAAAGCATTAGGTATGCTTTCAGACTCCTAACAACCAAGTAAATTAATAAGATTATGCGAAATTGTGTATGGAAATGTTTTTTGAAGTTTTTATCTAAGGGTAGCCTTTCTTAGTCACAGTTTTGTGTTAAAATATCAACTTACGGGACCTTACGGTATGCTGAAAGAGATTAAGTATAAGTGAAACAATAATTGCAGGAGAGTAGAAGGGATCTAAAGTTCTCTTTCTTTAGATTTTTACCGTTATTTCAAAATGAATCATATTTATATGTAGGAAGTTTTGTTTGTGTGTGTGTGGCGTTAACGCATATTT
Organism: Trichonephila clavata; assembly: GCA_019973975.1. Classification (NCBI taxonomy): domain Eukaryota; kingdom Metazoa; phylum Arthropoda; class Arachnida; order Araneae; family Nephilidae; genus Trichonephila; species Trichonephila clavata. The sequence continues at coordinate 14,734 of BMAO01022902.1, forward strand.
GTTATTTTTTGCTGCTGAGAAAGAGATAGATAAATTGAGAGAGAGAGAAGAGAGATGCAAAGTATTAATATAAACAGTTTGAAGTACTATAAAATTATGGATATACATTCTTTTAATTAGTATATATTCTACAAAACTTGGTACAATATGCAGACAAATAAGGTAATGTTTTGAATCAGTAGAAACGAGGATGATGAAATTTCAAATGTGTTTAATATTGTAAAAAATTGTTTATAATCTCAACTATGTATTGAAAAATGAATATTTGTAGTATTTTGCAGTAGTAAAATCGTAAAAATTACAATTTAACTTAGCAAGACGAGTTTTTTTTTACAAAAGCAACGTGATTTCTATCTCTTACACATGCACGTATATATATATATAAGCCGTTACCCACCGTTTCGCTGGGTATTTTATGATGCAAAAATATAGGGTTTATAATTATATAAATTATTGATATCTAAGTCCCAACATTAAAAATTCGATTGTATTGAAAAATATACTTATATCTTTAACTCTCGCCAGTTGATTTAAAACGAACACAACTTCTTATTAATAATTTCTATTAATCTCTAAAATTGAAGGAGAATGATTTTTTGCACTCTCGTAACCCAATAACCAAGTGGATTTGTTCAGAACCAATTTTCAGTGCCCTGTAACCCCGTTGAGAGTTGATTTCCAAAAAAACCCGTTCTTAGGGGATTTTAGTTCAACAAAAGAAACATACAAACCAAATTTCATTATTATAGCTTAGTAGTTAGAAAACGGGAATTTTTGTTTGTCAATACGCTCCAGTAAGCCCCAGATTCCCCAGGAGTCTATTTCCGTAGGATCCATTCTTAGTGGATTTCTATGCAACAAAAGAAACATTCTGAACAAATTTCAAGTATGTGGGTTTAACAATTCAAAAACATGAATTTTTTTCTACAGCTCCCCTTGACCCCTCAAAACCCCCCTTAGGGGTCGACTTTCGCAAAACGTTTTGTTAGAGGAACTCTATTTCACATGATAGGAGCATGCCTACCAATTTTCAAGCAGGTAGGTCTAATAGTTTAAAAACTGAAATATTTATCTATTACGTCCCTTAATCCCCCTCAAAGCTCCTCGAGGGTTAATTTTCACGAAACTATTTTGCAGAGGATCTCTACTCTATGAAAGGAATCTACTTACCAAATTTCAAGATTGTACGTCTAATAGTTTAAAAATGGAACTTATTATCTGTAACGCCCCTTAAGCCCCAGGAACGTTACTTATGAGTCGATTTTAACAAAACCCATTTTGTACTGAATCTCTACTCCATGAAAGGAATCTGCGTACCAAATTTCAAGACAGTACGACGAGTAGTTTAAAAATAGAAATAATTATTTATAACTCTCCTTGGTGGTCAATTTTTGCGAAACCTATTTTGTAGCGGATCTCTGCTCTACAAAAGGAATCTGCTTACAAAATTTCAAGACTATACGACTAATGGTTTAAAATAGAAATAATTATCCATAATGTCATTTAATACCCCGCAGCGCCACTGGAGAGTCAATTATTGTAAGAACAATTTTGTAATGGAACTCTACCCCATAAAATGAATCTGCTTATCAAATTTCCTAATTGTACATCTAATAGTTTAAAAATGGAAATAATAATCTATAACACTCCTTAATCCCCCGAAACACCATTGGGGGTCGATTCTCCCAAGACACATTTTGTCGCGGATCTGTTCTCCATAAAACGAATCTGCTTACCAAATTTCAAGACTGTACATCTAATGGTTTAAAAATGGAAATAATTAACTATAATGCTCCTTAAGCCCCCTCAATGCTACTTGGGGTTCGATTTTAACGAAACCCATTTTGTAGCGAGTCTCTACTCCATGAAAGGAATCTATGTACCAAATTTCAAAACTGTATGTCGAGTAGTTTGAAAATAGAAATAATTATTTATAATACACCTTGGGGTTCGATTTTCACAAAATCCGTTCTGAGAGGATATCTGCTGCACGAAAGGAACATGCATATCAAATTTTACGTTTGTAGGCTTAATAGATCCTGAGATATCGTGATGAGTATGAGGGAGTCGCTTTTCCCTTATATATATAATAATATATATAATATATATAATAATTATAATATAATATAATAATAAGAATATACACATATAATAATTCACTTAAATTTTTACTTGACGGATTTTGATTCATAATAGTCTTGAGCCCTCCAAGACTTCACGTTAGAATTTATTTTTATTTTACCTATCTAACGGAAACTAACTCGACTTTATCTCTAAAAAAATTAAAAGATTTGCATTTTTTAAATATGGTGATGCAATCTTGCATCACCTGTAAATATAGACCAATCAGAAAAGTCTTTACCGGAAATTATATGACTTTAATAATTCCCGGTTGACCATGACTTTAAATAGACGAGATGCCGGGAGTGAAGAAAGAATGTTTTTGAGACTGCTTTAAATGTGTACGTGTTTGTCTATTTGTGTTTGGGCTGCATCTTTTATGTCACCACTCTACTCGTTTCTTCGACAGTAAAATGCGGATTTAAACATACTAAGTTATCTAATTATTTTTCATCGACTGCAACAAATTAATTCATTCTATCCAATAAAATACTTTAATACAAATCGGGAAACACTACATATATATCTAAGTATAGCATGTATGTATATATACAACTGTTCGAAAAGTTTATTTTCTTCTTACTGCAATAATTTTTATTTATGGTTAGTTAGCGCTTCATATGAGCTTTAATGTGTTAGTGTTTGGATCACGTTTTTCTTCTTGATTGCATGTGTGTGTGTGTAATTGTACATCGTCCTTTTTTTCTATAAGAATACCCATTCATTTAAAGATGTGAAAAAACACAAATAACGTTGTGATTATATTTTTGATCGTTACAACTGTATAACTTTAGTCTAGCAATTAAAAGCTGTGGTTAAGGATACACCCGAGATTACAAGTAGGAATGAAATTGTAATTAAGGGGAAAATTATGAAGGATTTAAAGCGTCTTAAAAATAAATAAGAATATTTTATACTCCAAACATTCATACTTCTAGTTTTAGCTATGAAGTCAGTTTAGGTTACGAAACAACACACAATAGTTTTATTTCTGTTTTATATATTTTATTCCTATATATATATATAATATATATATATATGAATATATATTTCGAAAAAAGACATGTCTGTGTTTCATTGATTTAAGCCGAATCTCAAAATGCTTCTCAGTACTTTTCATTATATTGTATACATGTTATGATTATTAATTCCAGTTATTTTTTGAGAGACCGTTTCTATATAATTCATTTTGGTTCTGAACCCTCTAAAACATCCTGCTATACATAATTCATTTTTTACTTACTTGATTAATGGGAATATTATCTTAACTGCAACCTTAGTTCTCAAAATAGGCCTTGTCGTCAGATTTGCTAATTATTTTTGTCTCATCCATCGGATTCGACCGATTGAACTGCAAAGATTAAATCTTGTGATTTTAGAACTTTCTAGAAATTTTGTAGGTCTGATAAGCTGAAATTTTCAAAACTATATTTAGCGCTTTTATTAGTCGTTAGCTTATGGTTATTAAGTTTGTGGAATGCTTTCTAGGGCATGACTATTTCAAAGTATCACTGAGAATAAATAAATGTGTGAGTAACATGACTTTCTGAATCATTTGCGGGCTTTTCAAAGTGCTGCTACAGCACAAACACTACGTGTGCGTCATTTTCTATACCATTGTTTTTGATTTGGAAGATCCATGACTCAGTCAGGTTATATAATTTCATTACATTTTCATCTATATTTTTAACGAGGTAGAAATATTTGCCCAAGAATAACTTCAGAACTTGAAAAAATGTTGAAGATTCTTAGAATATGTAAAAATTACCCTACGTCATGAAACATATACCATCCAATGTTTTATGTGAGATGATGAATTACACATATCATAATAATTCATTACAAAAAGTCTCCTTTTATCACCTCACTAATTATTCATATTAGTTATTGAAGTTTAAATAATGTAGAGATTGATATTAGATAAGTTCCTTTTATTTTAAGATCGCAAATACTAAACAGCTACTCAAGAGTTGTTGGTCTGTAAAACAAATTTGCATTATATTTCCTTGAAACTAAATTGGTTCTATTAGTGTGAAAGGTTAGGATTTTTCAAATAAAATGTGGCCCAAAGGAAATTCTTTGCAAAATTATGAAAAAAAGTTGATGGGTTGAACAAAAAAAAAAGATGAAGATCCATATTTTACAAATTTTATAATGGGAAACCTTTTTTATTATTTTATTTTAAAATACCTAAGTAAAAACTTTGAAATTTGTAACATAAATATGATATGTAATATTTAAAAATGAACTGTGCGTTCTTATAATATTTAAATTTTTCTTAGACTTAAATATGACTCTTTAACGGTTTATAATCAGGTTGAATAATGAAAATCATTAAAGAGGAAATTAATTAGATTCAATGAATACTTATGCTTATAGTATCCATTCTTATCGACACTTCTATCTTAAACAGAAGCACAAAAACTAAACTAAGTAGATAATTAGATCCAGGTAATTCAGACTTAAAAGGAATTATCGTTTATTTTCCTGGAGAATAACAACTATGAAAAACAAACATAACTAATTGTCTTTTAAAATAAATATTAAGACATTTGACCACACATTTTTAAATGTAAATTAAATTATTTAATGATATATCGAAATAGTGTAAGATATTTTAGAAGTTTTGGAAAAAAAATAATACTTTTTGTAACAAAATTTATTTTATTTCAAGAAAAACTAAAGTACTATAAAACCCAGCAAAGGTTTTTTTATTATAGGGCATGGAAAAATTTGTAACGAATAAAATATCAAAGTCATTTAATTTGAACACAACAACGTAGAATTTGTAAAGGAAAATTTCATATTTCTTTCAGAATTGTTTTTAAATACATAAAACATAGAATGTACATAAAACAAGATATCTTCACATGATATAATGAAATAAGTGAAATAAAATAGAAATATTTAGCAGAATATAAATAATTAGATTTTATTTAAAAATCTGGCATAAATATATTCTATATTCTTACTGCGAAGATTTTGACATTATTAGCTGAAGCAATAAAATACATTACAATGGACTTGGAGATGTTTGAAGAGTTCAAATCCCACCACTGACCCATTTCTGGACTTCTTAAAAATGTTAATGCTCAGTTTTAGAGAGTTTCTTTTTTTTTCTTCTCTAAGTCAAATATTTTCTTTGGAAATTTCCCCAATGTAACTTTCGCTGTTTTAATATTAACATTACAAAAATTAAAATAAATAAACACTGATTTTGTAAAATTGTTTTGTTGAAAGTAGAACATATTTTCCTTAAACAAATTCTATTTTGGATCAAAACTTATTGAGGCTTTAAACTTGTCTTTTCTTTAAATGAGCTAATATTTATGAAATTAGATCTATGTTTTATAAAGTATTTTTTGTATGATTAAAAATAACGTTTTAATGTTCCTATCTTTTTCATTATCAACTTGTGAAAATTTTTCCTGTAAACTCATTATATATTATTTTCGCTAGTATTTAAAAGGAGGAAGATTGAAGCTTGCCACAAAACTGATAAACAAAGTTATGTATACTAGTGTTTTTATATTAATGACTGTCTCTATTCTCAGTTTTTTATATTTTAGCGCTATATCTTTTAATTCCGTATCTATTTCCATTAGTGCTTCATCATCAATAATACACAACACTCACCACACACAATGCACAACAATATATAGTAATATTATATACAAGATATAATCCTAAGTTTAACTTTGCGTCATGGTAGTAGAAAGTTAACCACAGTAGTACAATAATAAACTCATTGGCGTAGGAACGAAGATGCTGGTTTAAACAAAGTTTGACTAGTCAACCTTCACCTGCAATTGCCTATACACTAGGCAATAGGGTAAGAAGAATATTAAGAGAAGTGTAATTATTACTGATAGAATACATGTAAGAATACATATCGATAAAATTTAATAGACTACGTAAATGCTAGTTTAGAGTTCAAATCGATGTTATGAAACTAGCAAGATAAAACTTACTTCATGAGCAAGAATTACATTTTCCCAAATTTCAAGTGAGCCTTTGCATCCTTATATATAGTTTTATATAAGAGATTTTAAAACTTAAATATTAATATCAAAATTTATTGAAAAATAAAAGGACTTCCTAAACATACATGATGATACTAAAATAATATATACATATATTATTTTTTCTGAATAGTATTTGCTTAAATCAAAGCCTTCCTTATTTTTTCTGCGTAATTAATATATCTCTACTCGTAAGTTATATATGTTAGATTTTAGAAAAATAGGCTCTCCTGCTTGTGTTCTTTATAATTAAATTATGAATTATTAAATTATTTTAGTAAAATATTTTACAATTATGTATAAAACATGACTTACATTTAATGAATTTTGATATCAGAAATAGTCTCATAAATATAGTTGAAATTGATTTTTTTTAATTCTTCACTTTTAAATACCTAGATAGATTTTCTTTTTGTAAATAGTGAATTGCTTTTGTGAGTCTACAATTTTTTAATATTTCAATACACATTTTTTTTAATAAAATTTCGTCTAGCTTTTTCATTTTATAACAAAAATATTCTGGTCTGATCTATCGTATTTTAATTTAACCGTTCATTATTAATGTTTAATTTGATTATTAATTTATAATTTATTATTCTTAAGAATTCTTCCTTTTTTATATTGTAATTAATCACAACTACATAGGTTTTGATACCTTGTGGCCATTTAGCTCTTTAAGAGCATAGTGCTTATACATAAGCTTATATATAAGCTTTTAGATAAATTAGATAAAAATCTTTCATTTGATTTTCTAATACATTAAACTTAAACTCTCTCTCTTTCTTTCTCTCTACTCTCTCACAATTTTAATTACAGCCAACCCCAGTACATAAACATATATTTAAACAAAATACAAGTTATTTGGAGAAAATACATTATATACCATATACATATTTTGATTCTTAAAACTTAATATAATATTGATTCTTATATTTTGTGCTTATTAATTAACTAAATATTTTGGCGATACCTTTCCCTTCTAAAAGTTTGAATTTTCAATTGAAATATTTCAAAAATTCAAAATTTAATTAAATCAGAAAATTGTACTTAGTATAAAAATTTATGTATTTTTTAAAATATTAATAGGCGTTGCTCTAAGGCTTGTTTCAATCTTTTCACACACACACACACACAACAACACACACACACACACACACACACACACACACACACACACACACACACACACACACACACACACACACCACACACACAACACACACACACACACACACACAAATGGGTTTATAATCTAGAAACAGGTGTTTGAAACTTTCATTATTGCACCTGTGATTCATTTGTTTTTTGAATTATTAATTTTTTTTTTTTGTATCTAAACTTAAATTGTAATTAGTGCTTTCCAAATAAATAGATTAATCAAATACCCCAGATTAAGTTATGAAAGAAAACTGAAGTATATATGTGTCGTTTTCAAAATACTTGTTAATGTTGATGATAGATTTTATTTAACTCTTCTGGTACGCATTCAATACTTGGAAAAGGAAGACAAATATTTTGTTTTAAAATTAATTTTAAACTGTAGATGTTCATGCGTATAGAGAAGCAAACTTATTTAACGGAATGATTTTAATACTTTAAAAGATATTCCACACTCTTGGTTGATTAACATAACGAGTTTTAGTTATTAACATTTTAGTGACAAGTTATTTTATTAAAAAAAACTCTCAAAATTTTAACAAAAAAATAAAATAAAGAAATATTAACAACATTTCTTTCAAAGTAGTTAATTTCGCTTCAAGTTTTTTAAACAGAATACATCTATGTATTTATTTAGACAACAAAATTTCATGAATGGTTTATCATATGAATAGTTAACTTACAATTATTAGATTTTACTCAAGCAAATATTTAAAGAGTTTGCAAATATTTTCTTCCACAAATGCATTTTTTGAAACAGTATTGAAAGAATATCTTGATACTTTACAATTTTCAATATATTTCCCTTTTCTCTTTTATTAATAGAGGTGTTTATTTATTTTAAAACTGCATTCCTTATTTTTTAAAATATGGTTTTTTGATATATTCTATTTTCTTTTTCATGTTACAAATACGTGCAATTATAATTTTAAGGAACTTGAAAGACAAAACTACGTTAAAAATGAAAATTAACGAATTAAAATAGCTTATATATTTGAAATATTATATTTTAAATTAGTAAACTGATTTAGAAAGGTACATAATACGTTTTTTTATTTACAAAGCTAAAACTGAATGTGATTTCATTTTCAAATTACTTTTCAAAAATTGTATATCTATCTATATATATATATATATGGTACATGTATATATACTGGTATATGTGATATGCATGTATTTAAGTTATATTCTAACATACCGTAAGAATTAGCTGTCTTATTACGGGAAAATAATTACAAGAGCAATGAAAAAATAATATAAAATGAACAATATGCTGTCCCACTTCTAGGCCTGATGCAAGCTATTATACGGCTGGCCATTGACTCACGCAAATAGTAGATGTCCTTTTACGATATTGCTTTCCTTACACGTTCTTATTAGTAAATTAGTACGGCGCGAAGGGATGGTCAGAGATGTGGACTCAAATGTGCTATAATGGACGATCATGTTGGTCAGGAATGTGTTGGAGAAACATAAAAACGAGCAATTGAATTCTGTATGTGATTGGACATTATCCTATTGAAATGCAGTTCTGAGGATCCGTGAAATGAATGGAAACACTACAGGACGTAAAATCTCAGTGATGTGTCACCATACTAAAAGGATGTCTTAGATCTCAACCAAAGGAATACAGCTATCAAATGAAATGGCACCCGATACCATAATTACTGGTTGTTGGTCTGTATTGCAAACAACAATCAGATGAGCATCCCAACTCTGTTCAGGATGTCTCCAGACGCATTTTCGCTGGTCATACGTACTCTATTTGGAGTGAAAGAAAAACAATTCTAATTCTGTGTGGGATATTTCATGTCGAATGCAACCTGCACTTCTAAAAGAACGCCTGATGATGGACAGACTGTGAAATGGTTTTCTTGACCTCAGCCCCCGTTCACTGAGTCGCTTATCACAGGTCATTGCAGTCATTGGTGTTTCGGTTATATGTCAGATTGTTGACAAAGACGCATCAGAGTTAAAGAGAGCCAATTGGGTGATCACTCTATTCTCTCGTTTTTCGTTGTTCTTGGTCTATCTCTACCTGCTTGACGCTCTGTATGGCCAACTATTTATCCTTTTCTGGCAATATCGTCAAATGGTACCATACTGAACGATCCTGAGGGTAATGTGAGAAGAAAACTCGAGAAGTAATTCAAAGCATAAGAGTAGTAGATACGAGTATACACTCAAGAGCCAAAACATTATGACCACCTGTCAATAACGAGTTGGCCCCCTTTGGCACGCAACACAGCTTCAACCCGCCTTGGCATGGATGCCACAAGTCCTTGGTAGATGGCCGGAGATAGATTGTTCCAGATGTTTAAGCAACGATCACGCAAATCCGATATATTGCGAATTGGTGGTCTTTGAACTCTGAGCTGCCGTCCCATGACATCCCAAATGTGGTCTATCGGATTGAGATCCGATGAGTTAGGCGGCCAGGACAATAAATGGAATTCAGCATCATATTCCTGGAACCACTTCAACACAATTTTAGCCTTGTGACACGGGGCGTTGTTATGTTGGAACATCCCATTTCTAGCTGAAAAAACAGAGGCCATGTAAGGGTGCAACTGGTCCGTAATGATGTTCAGATACCCTGTAGCATTCATAGTCTGTTCTACCACAACCACGGGTCCCAAAGACGTCCAAGAGAACGTCCCCCGAAGTATAATATCGCCACCACCGGCCTGTGTATGACCTACTGTACATTGAGGGAGCAACTGTTCGCCTGGAAGACGGCGTATCCTGACACGGCCATCGGCGTGATGAATGACAAACCGCGATTCATTTGACCAGGTAACTCTCTCCCACTGATCCATGGACCAGTCGCGCTGTTTCCGGTCCCAGTGCAGGCGCATTTGGCGATGACGCTTGGTCAGCAAAGGCACACGAGTGTGACGTTTGCTGCGTAGCCCCATATCCAACAGTGTCCGCTGAACAGTGTGCTCCGATACTATTCTACTTGGCCCTGCATTGTATTGAGCTGTCAGCTGAGCCACTGTATGGCTCCGGTTTTGCTTCACCATGCAAAACAGTCTTCGACGACCTTTTTCTTTGATAGCGTGTGGATGTCCAACCCCATGTCGTCTACTGCTGGTTTCACCGTCATTCATCCACTTTGCATAAGTACTAACAATTGTAGATGGCGAACAACCCACGAGCCGTGTAGTTTCGGAAATACTTGTTCAGAGCCTTCGAGCCATTACAATCTGTCCTCTATCAAAGTCGCTTAGATCCGCAGCCTTTCCCATCACACACAGAAGTAAGTGAAAGAATGATTCTTCAGACTCTCCAGCAGCAGTTAAATACCACTTCCACCTGATCATGTGCCTTCCACGTCACCCAGGCGAGTTCATTGCAAAATGTAGGGGTGGTCATAATGTCTTGGCTCTTGAGTGTGTATATAGCAACAAATTTTAAGTCTCGATTAATGTTGTAAATACTCACAATTGTTTACCGTATTGATTTATTATTTATATTTAATTTTTCATGCATCATCTGATTTAAAAAAAATATAGGATTGAATGAAAAATACTTTCAATTGAGATTAATAATTTAAGCGTTTTAATTGTTGAATGTAGATGATCTAGTCTGTTGAGTGATTCTCCATTTATTGACAAAAGAAAATATGAAATATGATTTTGCTGGAATTTCGGTTATAATACTTGAAAACGAAAGCATTTTTTTATGTATACGTCAGGTTTAAACACTATATTTGATCAATTTTAAGTACTTAATAAATAGTTGCATCTTTGAATTTATGGTTCCTCACACATTTACTATGCTCTCTAACTATTCATTGTTTCCATAATTGCACATGAAGTTTTAAAATGTTATCGAATAAGATACTTTAGGATTAAAACTTTCTTTGTAAGTTTAATGGATTAACGTAGTTGGATTTCAAATGCATTTTGTGAAATACTGATTACTTTTGTAAAAGAGAACTCTGCTAGTAGAAGAAATTTCTACATTAAAAGAAAAACGTAAATACCCCCCCCCCTCCCTTTAAGGAGTTAAATTGTTTCATTTACTTTCCCATTTATAAATTAATATATCTTTGAAGTTAAAAAACGAATTGAATATTTTTGCAGAGCAAATACTCATGTAATGAATGGTTATTGATTTTTTTTTTATAATAAATGTGAGGAAAACTTTTTTTACTTCAAATAGCTGTGCATATTTATCTAGAGCCATTCATCCGTGCTTAATGCTAACATTCTTTTGAAAACTATACCCATTTGCTTTAATATTATTGAATTATTACAATCATGCTTTGGAATGTTCTTTTATTGAAGAGATTAAATAGTTCTCCAATTTTTCTCAATAAATCCCTGATCACAATGGGATGCCCTTTGTACAACTTAATAATGTCAAAAAACTTAATGTAACCCAAATATAGACTTTTTGAATCATTTTTTTTGGCAAAAATCTTCACAGTAAAATTTTTCCTAAATTTATGTTTTTCTGCTTCTATTAGTGCTACAAAAAGTTACATTTACTAAATCCGTAAATTCTGGAAAAAGTGCATTATAAAAGTTGCATTAAAATTTTTTAAAAAAAGTTTTAAACAGTAAGAAATAATAATAAAAAAAATTCATTCTGAACTGTACCTCATGAAAATTTTTTACTACACAATCATTTTTTTAAATATTAAAACTTAAGGAAAACTGCAATTTTAACAATGATCAACTATTAATGTTGGTAGTAATCTTAGAGTACTCTCAGGGATCGTAAAAATAATTTTTGTTACTAGAAATATATTCTTATTTCTCTTACAATAGTATAAAGTGAATATCTGTACCCACTTCTTTTATTCATAGAATTGTCATGTTAATGTACCTGAATTGATATTTTAAACGAATTTTTACGGTAAAAATATTTTCTCCTTATTGGTGTTCATTTTTATCTATATTTAATTATTCACTAGTGATGCACGTACCATAATTTGAGAGACTTTGAAATAGATTAAAAAAAAATTATAGTTTTAAAAAAACTAAAAAACACGCTTTTATAGTTAATCGAACTGAGTTGTAACTTAAACTTTTAGTCGTTAAATCTCGAATTATTTAACAAATCTGGAAATTGGATCTGAAATTAATCTCCAGATGCAGGATGGGATCTGAAAATGAGAAGTCGTTAATCCTGAGGATCCTGATCAGGACATTGGAGCAAAATTATTAAATCATTGTATTGTCATCGGTCCTGGACAAGTGTGAGCAAACTTTCGAATAAATGTGACCTTTTAAAGTGGGTAAAAATGGAGTACAAAGATTCCGTTACATACTAGGGAAGCTTATAAAAGGGTGTTAAAAACAGATTTCTCTGAGGAGGTTTAATATCACAACAGTATTATTTAATTAGAAAAGCTACACTCCGTTTAAAAAATACCTACCTCACATAAAATAGAGGGCATTCATTTACATATATAAAAAATATCCCCCATACCTACATGCATGAGCTCCCACATTTTCTTAGAGAATACTCATAAAACTGGACAGTTACTTAACAACAACTATTTATTTAAATTAAAATTTTAACTATGAAAAATTTATATATATACAGAATATTAATGGCTTTAAGCGTAATCAAATGTGTGTGTGTGTGTATACTTATTTGTCAAACCCAGCATTTCTCAAAGACTCACAACTTAAGATTTTTATGTCCTTTTTTATTTATATTAAAGTTGCTTTTTAAAAAACTAAAATACGGGAAATCGTTAAAAAAATAATCTAAAAAAGAATTCAGGGTTCTTATTTATTGTTTAATGGATGAAAAACACATTCACACACACACACAACCCTTGAAAAAAGCATCATGATACCCTTTGTCATTGATACAGATTGTAAAAGGGCTTTCTGGGAAATATTTAATACTGTGTGGGTATTTATCTCTCGTCTTAAAGACCATAAAATTTCATAAATAAATTATAAACATGTGGACCACTCATCTATCGTATTGTGTCAGTAAATGGCAGGAAGTAAAGGTGATGATCGGAAAGTGAAGGCCAGTTTCAAAATGGATCGTTATTATAAATGACACAAGATTAAAGTCATTTTGTGCATTTATTTAATTTGGAAACGTGTGTGTCGCGCGAGTGAGTAAACGATAGCGTAACAGAAATACACACCACACACACACACACACCACACACACACACACACACACACCACACACACACACACACACACACACACACACACACACACACACACAGCCCTAATTATAAATATTTATTGTGCTCGAACTATTATAATTAGATATATTTTTTTCAATATATTGTCAGAATAATTATGAATTTTTTAAAAAAAAATTACATCAGTAAATTTAAACGTGTGCCCTCTTGAACTTGGAGAACATCTAAGCGATATTCCAGTTCCCTCCAACTGTTAGGTTCAACAGTTGCTTCACTCACACTCGGCCTGCTACTTATAGGAAAATCCTTTACGCTGCTTATTTCTCTAAGCATTTAATGCCATCGTTTTATAGATTTTGTAACAGCAGGTTTACTTCCATAGCAGCATTGAAATTTACACTGAACATTAATGGGCGATTCCATTTCGTGAAACCCAAGCATATTTTGAGCTTTTTCTTGAATCAACGACATTTCGCCAAAAAAAAATGATGTTTTTCTGATAAATATCCCCCCCCCCCGTCATTCTTAAAGAAGCATTTGCTCCATATTCTGAACAATAAAACTACTAAAACTAACCTATCCGATGATACAAAAGTTACGTTATTATATTAAATGGCCATTTTACAATGAATTTTTATAATCAGGGTAAGGCTTTTGGTTCAACCTAAATATATATACATACATGTACATATACTATATATACCCGTTATACATAATTCAATATTTTTACTACCAGCTTACGTATATTCAAAAAGACTTTTTCAAATCCGAGCTTGAAAAATGAAAATATGTATAGTAATCAAATATTTCCATTCAGCTTTAAGTAATGTGCATGTATGATGTGAGTATGAGAGAAGCTCTATATAATTACTACTGCTTTAGAAGTGATTGTAATACCGCATAATTAATAAGCTCTAACTCGATGTACCAATGTTTTTTTTTTTATTTCTCTATTTAGAAACTGGACTGTAAAATAAAGTTTTATAAATTTTTAAGATCAGTTAGTTTACAATAAACAAACCAAAATCAATAATTTTAAGACAATTCTTCACTTTATCTATTTATTTTATATTTATGAGAAATATTTTTATACATGAAATAACGGTCTACTATAATTATTGCGGTATATTATTCATTAAATAATCATATGATTAAAGCAGATAATGAGCAAATAGTATAAAATTGAATAGCACAACTTGTGACAATTATTCTTTTCCTCCAAACATTTACTTACTGTTTTGAGGAAACAACAAGTATTTTTAAAAACTTTATTTTGAATTTTCGCTTTTACTGATTATGCTTACCTTTGTGTTATTGAGTTTTAACCCATTATTTATCATTGTCCCTTTTTGGGACGCTTGTTTTTATTTATTTCTACCTAAATAGTGGAACTTTTAGTTTTGATTGTTGTACCTAAAGGTTGCACTGACTTCTATAAAAGTTACAAACCTTTCAATAATTAACTAACTGTTGGAAATGAAATAATTAGCGCATTTTTTAGTTTTACACTTGGCAGCATTGTAAACTTCCTGATAGGAGCTATACAACAATTGAGAGAAATATTTTTATGTGGATGTGTTTGTTATGAATATACAGATGTCTATGTAACATTCAGTTGATTCTAGAATTCGTGAGGTAAATGCAAGATCTAAGTTATTTTATGCGTCCCAATAATGGGACAATGGCATCTTAAAATTTCATTCCTATGTCGGCATCATTCAGCATAAGTCAAAGAAATGGTGGTGGCCATTGTTCACCCTGTTGATCGATATTTGTGTGGTAATCACATGGAGTGCATATCAAGTTGCTAATCAAGATGAGAAGTTCTTGCTTTTGGATGTTAGACGGAGAATAGTGCTTTTATACCTCTCAAGGAAAACAGGGTTAAAATCGAAACGTCGAGGACCTCAAGGAAGCAAACTTATGGGAGGACGGGTTAGCACAGATGTACGACTTGATCCATGAAATCACTTCAACATGCCAACTAAAACACAGAAGAGATGTACATACTCTAAGAAAAAACAAAGAAAGTGTGTGATAGGTGTAATGCTGGTGTCCATGACAAGAGTGTTTTGTTTTATTCTACACACCAGAGAAACACAAAAACATCACGAACTCAATTTATTTTGTCTCCCATGATGTTTATTAAAGTTTCTGGCATTACCAATAATTTTGTGGATTTTAATAGAGCACTTGGACCATTGTCCCTAAAAAGAGACGGTCTGTAGTTTCTATACCAATGCACATAAAAATTGAAAACATTTTTTCCTCTCATATTTCATTCATGTAATCATATTTAATGTATTTTGTTTTTGAAAAAACTAAAGAATCGATTTTTAGCATATATTGGGTTAAAGTTCAATGGTAAAAAAGAATATTACAATTATTTCCTTGTATTTAGTGTCGATTTCATAAAGTTTACAAATATTTCTTTTAGAATATAAATATAGGTAAAATATTTATAGTATATTGATATTTTTTCCCCAGGAAAAGAAAGAGATTATTCATAATGATAGTTTTACATAAATAATCAATTATTTCTCCTGAAGTTCAGGTATTTTGGCTTCTAATTTTAAAAAAATGCAGTCATGTTGACAATGAGACATTTACGATAGTGTTTTAAAAATTCCATTTTTCAATAATAAAATTTAAATTTAAATTTGTAAGTTATTCTTTGAATTTTTATTATGTTCTATGCTTTATATTATAATTTAAATGTTATAAGAAGCATAGTAAAAATTGAAAAAATATTTCGATATCAGGAACACACACACATTTTATCTCGAGAGCGGAAAACTGAAATTTTTTTTCAATAATCTGATTCTCAAAACTTCAGGAATATAACTAAAATTTCAAGTGAATTACATTAGATATTTTTATGGAATTCAAATGGTTTTAATACTAGCCTTCTCAATATTTACATGCGCGGTTATATTAAATTACGTTTCAGTTGTTTAATTTGGGTTATTTGAGGATTTTTTATTTTATTTAATAACAGGGGATCTTTGGAGTATTTTAAGAGCCTTTTAGAAATTGTACCATATGATATAAAAGTATACAATTTACCAAAATTTCAATCAAATATTAGAAATGATAAACATTTGTTAAGATTTCTAAATATTTTTGAAGCATTGTGAATTTTGACAGTATACCTATTATATTAAAATTTTTTGAGTAAACACCTGTAATCGAAGGTGAAAGCAAAAACAGATTCGATTCCTTACCTTAAGCCTTATAATAATTTCAGAGTGTACCAATCTTTTTTTAAGAGCGCTGAAAATTAATTTGCAATTATAAACCTGAATTTTAAATACTTTAATTTATTTTGTAGCAAGAATAAAGATAAATGCTTTTTTTTAAAGTCCGTAGAGCTTAAAGTGCTCACTACGTCTGTTTGCTCAGGAATACTTGAGGAGATTTAGATGTAAGAAACACTCCTCCAATACAACCAACTATTCCTCAAATAACATTAAAATAACATTAGTGCAACAAATGTTAAAAATACAAGAGTGAAAAAAGATCACTGAAAAAGGAAAAGGACAAGTATTTGTTGGCTGAATGAATGTTGAAAAAAAGAGAGATTAACTTTTCAGTTTGTCACACAAAAACTGATTTGTTTAAACGACGCTTTTGTTGAAATTAAAATTAGTACTTCAGAAAACGATGTTCTTCCAGGTAGTTGTTGACTTTGAAGAGGAAGCAAATAACTACTCTTTCCGAATAAAAATAATCAAATTTTAGCCTCTCTTTGCTGATTAGAAGTCTTCAAACTTTTTGTTTTTTCAGTTGTGAGAAAAATCTATAAAACGATACTTTTTTTTATTGGATTTTCTCTCTCTCGGTCGGTTGAAAAATCCTCCACTGGCGAGAAAAAAATCCCATCTCTGCATACATTATTGATCTATACCAGGGTTTTGAATATATTATAAAACTTTCAGAGCATTGATTTGGGATTGAAGATTTATGGGATGATTAAAAAATGTTTCACATTAAATTTATAGTTGAAAATAATTCATTTTGGCACTATTGTCAGATACGAAACTTATTTTCTTCTTCTCTTTAGTCACTGCTACACTGACAAAATTGCTTGGAGAACCGTTCCTTAATCCTGAATAATTATCCTCTCATCTTAAGGGACGTAGCAATAGAAGATTAAGGAGGTTTCGTGAAGAAAAAAAGGCTCTTGGGTATTTTTATAGAAAATTACTCCTTCTCGTTCACTTTTTAAAATTGAAAAGAGGGGTCTCTGAAAGTATATTCTGAGACCCATGGAGATATGGAGCAAATTTCAATGCATTGTGAGTCAGGTATGGGAAATACTTATTTTTATGCTGAGAAATATGCTTGAAATAATATAAAACTAATAATCTTAAAATCAAAGCTATGACAATTATTAGCATAAAAAAGAAAACTTTGGGTTTGTGTAATTAACTTAAATGGAAAGAAATTATCTCAAAAGTATATTACAAGAAAAATGTTGAAAATAATGTTACCAAGTAAAATTAAATGTAATTAAATAACAAAAATTACCCATACATTTAACTAATATTTTCATTCAAAACTAAATCCTTACACTACAAAAATATATGACTATTGTAATAGTTATTATAATAACTTATGGGATTTCATTTATCGTTTCATTCTTCTGGGCTTAATGAAACCAGCAAAAACATTTGTATTTATTTTGATATACTATTTTAAGTAGAATATATATATATATATATATATATATATATATATATATATATTTCTAATTCTAAAAATACATTGGAAATATTTTTTACTTCTGTGGTTAATTTAAATTTTAATAAAAGAAAGAAGAACACATTTTAAGTAATGGCGTATATATGTTACCGCTAAAGGGCAGAAATCAGTTAATCTGCAGATTAGCTAGGTAATCTGCCCATTAACAAGAGTGATCCCCTAAAGTGAGTAAATTTGTTTCATTTCTCAAATTACTGAGATAATCTGCGGATTACCTATATAATATGAACATTACTTTCACACTCATGAATCTGCACATTACCTGCTAGGTACTCGGTGGAACTTCTTTGGTGGAACAACAGCAACGGTTCTATAAGCTTAAATTAAATGCTGCTTATATATTTTTTGATATATAAAGAATCAAGTTAATACAGTTGAACAATCAACACATTAGTTAGAATTAATTATCAATCTATTGGCAAACTACAATGCGAAGAATCAAACAGTTTAAAATATTATTGACATAGTTCTATTTATTTATTTTTTGATAATAAAGAATCAGTACAATCAAGCAAACAACAAACTATTTGATAGAATTAATCATCAATCAATTGAAAAATTGTTATACCAAGAATCAAACTGTTTAACATATTATTACAATTAAGGAAATGAATTTGCGAAGCATATGATAAAATTCTGCTAAATAAAATTCTGAAGATCGCTAATGTGAAGATTACTTAGTTAAAATGTGGAAAACTTTTGATTCTGCTCTTTAACGGTAACACACACACACACACACACACACACACACACACACAAACACACACAAAACACAACACACACACACACAACACACACACACACACACACACACACACACACACACACACCACACACAACACACACACACACACACACACGATGTTACTAATACCTGCTGAAAACTTAAAGGTTCAATTTGTATTAATTTATCTTAACCAATCTGTAACTCTTACTTGTAATTTGCTGCACATTTCAAAACTTAATAAAAAACAACAGTTTTTGGCCAGAAGCTTTTGTATTACTTGATGTAAATACTGAAAGGAATAACTCCAACTATTCTTTAAAAATTAAGAAAAAAGAAAGCTCCCTCACAAAATAACTTTCTTCTACTTTCAAATCAATATTAATTTCTTCAAATATTAAGCATAATTAGATACTTAAAAATAGAATTTTTCATGGTACATTTGCAACGAAAAAAAAATACATTACTCCGAAGTTAAAATTTTACGGTGAAAATATTTTATTCAATAGAGATTGCTTAAAAATTTACATCATTAAAAATTATAAGCTGAATAATAATAATAATAATAATAATAATATATACATATGTAAAAATCCCATTTGAATGATTCTCTATTATATCGCATGACTTTAAAAATTAAGATTTGTAATTTAGGAGTATATACATATATTATATAAAGAACACATCTCTCATCTGATAAATTGCTGGTTTATATTGTTATAGGGCAGTGGTCTTCTAACATTTTCGATATACGGAACCCTTATATCTGTAAGATATTTTCATGGAACCCCATTCCGTACACACACACACTTAGATTTGATCGAAATATATAGAAAGTATATAAAGAAATATTATTTTAAGTTAATCATCATGTTATAGGTACTTAAGGTAATAATTAAAAAGGTATTGTTTGTTAAAAAATTTAATATCATTTTAATATAATTTACTCATAAATAATATTAATTTGTAATTCAAGTGTCACATACCTGTGCATTATACAGGATAATCAGGAATGAATGACCCAATTTCAAAATTAAATAATTCCCAGATGAATAAACAGAAAATTATCATTAATGTGTCCTTGCAAAGATAAAATATGAAATTTTGAGTTTGTAACATTGTTTTTGTCAAATAGGTGGCAGCAATGTTGTAATTGTGAACAGAAATAGAAATTGCGTCGCAACGGGGGAAGGCATTTTGTGTGCTCTCGTTTGCAAAATGTCTGTCAGTAATCACGGTTCAGCGTGAATTTCGGAGAAAGTAACTTAGAAATTCACCGACATCTAAGAATATAAGAAGATGGTTTTAAACAGTTCCAGGAAAATGGATGCCTGTGTAAAGGCAAAAATTCAGGGCCACCAGGCTTTCAATGATATTATACAGATGACTAAAAGAAGGTCATATTGAACATTTCTGAAAACAAATTTCGCTTTACGTCAAGAAACGTTACCACGAAAAAATCATTACAAAAACATCTTAATTATAATTTTCTGCTTATCCATCTGGGAATTAGTAAACTTTGTAATAAGGTCATTCATTTCTGTTAACCCTGTATTTAGTAACTGAGATTTTTGTGCTTGTAAATTTAAAAAAAAACTGTTGAAGTTTAGGTCTGTTGAAGCTCTCTGTAGTCGCCTTTCATATTCTGCATTTAATTTGCTTTTATATTTTGCTTTTGTAGCCACTCACGTTGAAAAATATTTTTCACTTAAATGCATCGTTCTGAATAGCATTGAAATGTTTATAGTTGCATGAAAAAATTTGTGTATTTTACATGAATCTGCAACTTAAAATTTAGAAGCTGTTCTTGCTTCAATTTCCATCTTCTTCATTATAGGTATTTTTTCCGAAAATGAAAAAAAGACGTTCCTTTTCCATTAGAAAACTAATTAGTTTTGTAAAGCATTGGCCAAACGAGTACGAAATTATCTCGTGGAACACTGGATATTCTCACAATCTACAAAAAGAAAAAAGTTTTAATATTTTATTATATTATAATAAAGGTTAAAAAAGTATTAGAAAATAAAGTTATTATGAGTAAATGAATTTTTAGTTTTCAATGACTGAGATAATTTTTAGATAGTTGTGGTAATACAAACTTCATAGAGAACGAAAATCCATTTTGCATACACGTTTATAATTTTTTTCAATTTTTTAGTTGTAAGATAAAATTAACTTTTCCCTCTAATTATGAAGAATAGGGTCTAGGTGTTGATCAAGAATAAAGATAGTCGCACTGCACAAACCAACCAGTTCATATAGATCATTAATAATTAGAATCATATAGTTAGTGTTGAATAATCAATGAATGACTTATGTTTAAGTTTTAAGTGTTATTTAAATATAGGAATGTTTTGTAAGCTGAAAAGATCAAATTTATCTGAGAAAGAATGTATCTCATTTCAGTATAAAACGAACCTTAACTACTTGCTTAGAATTGATAATAGAGCTTAACAATGAAATATTTTATTCTTGGAAAAAAATAAATATCCTTGAATTTTCGATATATACTTTAGTATTAGCTTAAGAGAGGCTCTTTTAATTTGAACTGTTAATAATTAGAAATAACGAATTCCATTAAACTGCATGCTCTTTGGTGGAGAGAGAACACGGATTTAATTTTATTTAGTTTACTGTAGTACTGAGAATGCCTTAAGATAACACGCGACACACGTGCCACAAAGGGGCACGGCGGAGTGGTAACAGTGGCACTCGAAAACTTATTGAAATATTAAAAAAATCTGAAAAGATAGTAATAAATAGCACTTTTTTTTCTAATTTATTGAAATGCAATGGGCTTAGACAAAAACAACCTTCAAACTTTTTTTAAATACAACAATTAATTGAATCACAATTGAAAAGATTATTGTGAAGAAAATACTCCTTTATTGTTGTATAAGCTGGCTTTCCAAAGGAGGTTCACTTGCGAGATTTTGGAATTTTAGGGAGCATGTGTTTTAAAATACCTGGAAGAAAGCAATGAACTGCCCAGTGAATGTTCGTTACTTAAGAAGGACGATTAGCTATGATATTTAGCTTTTCTTTCCAATATAATGAGATATTTAAAATTAAAATTACAGAGAAATGATTGTATTTTTCTTACCCTAGTTGTCAGCATCTTCAAGAACTAATCCTAATGTAGATGACTTGGTAAAAAAAAACCATAACGTCAATTCTAAAACTTTTTATCAAGTACTGACTGTGTTTAGTAATTATTTAAAATTAAATGATTCAAGTAACTTCTTTTTGTTTTATACCTAACCTTGTGACGGATCTATACGTGACCTACTACTAATCCTCTTGGGTATTCTTTGGGGCTAGCAAAATTCACCAATCCTCTCCTAAATAGAGAACGTGATATGCAAATTATATTTATTATATATAGTTCTAGTTTGCGAGTTAAGGGGGTTAGAGTGTTTAAAGTGAAAAAGATTAGATAGCAGAAATTTAGAAGGTTAGAAGTTTAGTTAACTAGAGGTGACAAGAGAAATACAAGGTGAAGATTACCGAAAAAGTTAGAAAGCCTTGGTAAAAGATTAAAGATAGGAAGTTGTGATTAACAAATTAAATCGATTAGAAGACTGCCTAAGTTCAGGTATAGTCACCCTTCTATTATGTTGATATTTAAAGTATTAAAGGGGTTAAGCGGACATTAGTTTTATATCTACTGTGTAAAGTAATATTAAGGAGGAACTATTATTATAAAGTAGTTTAGTAAATGCATTCTCTCAAAACACAACTCTCGTCTCTTCCCTCTTTTGTCTGACTGGATCATCCTATTTATAGTGTTGCGTTGATTTGTGTTTGAGTCGATAAAGTGATAAATAAAATATAATTAGAATTTATCATGTCGAATATATATATATATAACCCTTCACTTCCTCCCACACTTCAGCTGGGTCACAGGGTAAAAGGGAAGTAGGCTTGTTACAACCTAACTGATTTGAATTTGTAAAAAGTTTATTAACAATAAAACCAAAGTTTGTACTTTTGTTTTACTTTTGATACTATTTTTAAATTTCCATTATTTAGATTTGCATTAAAAATTAGCTATTTGGGTAAAATGCCCACAATAAGCTTATAAGTAGCAGATTTTCACTTCTTCATATTTTTGCTTGTTTATTAGAAAAGTTGGAAGTGGCACGCATATGTTTTCTTATATCAGATAGTGGCACTCTTCCCAAAAAGTTGTCCACCCTTGAAATAAGCATTTCAATACTTTACGTGTCATATGTTGCATGCAGAAATTTCTATAAAAATGCTTCAATGAAAACTAAATCACAATAAATTGTTTTCGACTTGTGTTCTTTTCATATTTTGATTGATATGCTTTGTGGTTGTAGGAAGAGAGTATGCAGAAAATGTACTTACATAAATATTTTTCAGCTGAGAATTCTCTTCAACCTCTTTGTATTTTGAGAATTTCAAATTCAGACCACAATAATTTTGACTCGAAATTCACACATATTCATTTAATTTCATATTCATATGCTACTTTTCCTACTACTAAAACTACATTTTATCTCTGTTATTTTTCTAATTGCAGCTATTTTAAATTACTTCTTGGATTCACACGAAAAATTATGAATATATTCTAACTTTTTTTAGAGAACCAATTTAAAATATACTCGAAAAAATTCTGTCTCTTTCAATGCAGTTTATAACTTAAAGAAATTAATTATTTAATAATTATTAAAGAAATTAGGAATAATTTATTAATTATTAAAATTAAATAATTTATTAATTATTAAAGTTATGAATAATTTATTAATTATTAAAGTTATGTGAATAATTTATTAATTATTAAAAATATTAATTATTTAATAAATATAAATTTTCTATTTTTTTCTGATGTAAAAATTTTTTTGTATTTTCTTCCTTTATTTTATCTATAATAATTAAAAGAATTTTTTAAATAAATGTGCATCCTTTATTTATTTTGAAAATAAATTTATTCTGTTAAAATTACCTTTCACGGAAAACTCAGTTTTCTTCAAAAATGTTTGACTAAAACGCATCAACACGTAGAAACTTTTACACATGAATCCTTAATAAATTTTGGTTAAAAATATTCCCAAACTTGTCTTGACTTATGATGAAAATATTTCTAAATATTATCGAATTTGAAGAAAAAATGTTGTCTCGGACTGTGTGATGCGTGCTTTCATAATTCAGTTCAGTTACCCAGAACTGAATTATCCCTTGAAAACATGCTTTCTAATTATATTTTAATATTTAATCCTTAATGTTCCTTTATGGCAAAATTATTCTAAGACTTACACATTCTTAAGTCATTATTTCTAAGTAAACTGAACGAATAGTTTAGATGTTTTGTTATTTTCATCTACAGAGGAAGTACTTGACATTGATATTTTAAAAATATTCGCACTCAATAAATGCAAGCCTTTAATAATCGGAATGTAAGTGTTTTTCTATGCATGTAAAATCAGGCATCTCGAATGGGGTGCAATTCGTTTAAAAATGTTACAATTTTCTACAAAACTTAGAAAATTGGCAAGTGGTACCTAAAGTTAATTCGAAATTAATTTAAAAAAAACAAATAAACATATAAATGACTAACATTTTGTCATTTGTAAAAATATTAGCCAAAATCAGCGCAAAAAGCTGTGTTTGAAAATTTGTCTCAATGAAGAATAAAGTATTAAAATGCTAGAAAATCATGTATTTTTATAAAATGCCCTTACACAAATAAAAAAAAAATCTTTTGACAACAACTTTTGCTACCATTTGGATTTCTGTTAAATTAACACACATAACGGAAATAAAAAATCGAGTTACTTGAAATTTTTGTTAAAAATTATAACGCTCAAATTAATTTTGAAATTGAGAGAAAAAATCTACTAATATCATAAATTAAAAAAAAAAAACTCCTGATTTACATTCTTTAAAATAATACAAAAAGCAATCCTACTCAATTTTATACAATTTCGCTAGGAAAATTTTGATTTATAATTTTTTAAACATTAAGATTTTTATACTTCCTTATTCATAATTAATATGTTTTTTGAATTTCTTATAATTGTACAGTTTTTCAGGAAGTGTATTTACACTTAGCGTGTTTATTTGGTAAATTTGTGTATTTCTTAGAATTGTAATAACTGTAGTTCAGTTTTTGCCGATCATATTGTCTAAGTAAATATCATTTTAGAAACCTAAGATTTCGATAATCTTAATTCAAACATAAAATTCGATATCAGAAGCAAAGTTTTTATTTTCAACATAAAAATTCATTATTTTTCTATTTAATGGTGTCTACAAATTTCAGTCATCAGTTCTTTTCTTTTTTCAATTTTGTTTTTACTTTGCTATTACATGGAAGTTTTTTCAAAAAAACAAAAAAATGTCTTAAGTCTCATTATTAACTATGTATAGTATTTTTTTTCAAAAGGAGGAAAATTATTATAGTGTTTACATCTCAAAATTTTAGATCTAAAAGAGACTAAATTTTTGATATTATGAAACTTAAAAGAAAGTTAAATTCAGCACAAACATCATTCGTTGCTTAATTTTTATCTATAATCTTTAATTTTTTTCTCATAACTAATTTTTATTCATTCTGTATATTCTTAAGTACTATAATATGTATTTTAACTGTATAGCAAAAATCCTTCCGTTAATACATGGTTATGTATTTTTAAATGCTAAAAAATATTTTTTTAAATCATATATTTTTAAATGCTGAAAAATATATGTGATCTTCGTATATTAGAGTTATAAACTGTTTCTTTAAAAACTCCTTAACTGGTATTGAGGTATAATAATAATAATGCAAGTTAGTATCGTTTTATTTTTTTAGAGAAACAGGGAATTTTTTTTTTATTTGAGACTACTACAAAGGCACAATTTCCTTTCCTTACAGAATCCTGAGATAGGAATTGCTAAAAATAGTAACATTTTTATTTAAAATTTCGCTTACCTAAAACACATCTATGAATTTAAAGTGCTAATATCTGTTAGAAAAACAATAAAATTTTACTTGCCTTTTGTGTATCTTGCACATAGTTCTCTCTCTTCAGAATTTTTATTGAAGATGAAAATAAGCAATAAATTATGATAAATAAGAAGAGTGTATCACTTATCTGTTTAATTTTCTGAAAAAATTAGCAATTTTAGGTATTAAAAAATGTGTAATAAATTTATTTAGAATTTACAACACATTTTTTTATTCTAAACATTTTTCCAGCATTTGTTGAAATATATTTCGGAATAGACAATGTGATGGAAATTACTTCTTGTGTTTCAATTTTTGATTAATAAGTCTTAAACTGGAGATTTATGTCAAAAACGCGACTAAAATTGCTGATTGTCAAATATGAAGGGAAATATGAAGTACAATATTTCCCCCTTTCTTACATAAATTTGAAGTAGTGTAAATAAAATATCAGTATCTTGGAAATAAGGTATATGATACATTAAGAGCTAAAATTTATATTCGGAAAAATTAGATAAGGTGGGATAAAAGAAATTTTTTTTCAAAAAAGATTATTGTGGAAAAAAAGATTAAAGGAACTAAAGAACACTGGATTTTTTTCAGAAGAATTAAACTCTTTAAAATGAATTATTTTATGCTAGATAAGCATCAGTATAAAGTTGCTATAGGCAATAATGCTATAAATGACGTAAAAAAATTAATTTAAACGCCCATAATTAGGTTCGGAGACCAATTCTTCAAAAATTCATTTTAAGAAGAATTTTACTGTCTTAAAAACATAAATAGGTTAAAAGAATCAAAATTATTAATTAAATAACTTGTATCACCCCTTGGTTTTGAAAAAAATATTGCTTTTATAAAATTTTAGAAAAATTTTCAGCATAAATAAAAATACATTGTACATAATGTAATTTTGATTTAATTGATACACTTCTTGATCCATCTGAAGTGTCAAAAACCACATAGTTAGATATATCTTAAGAAATAATTATTTTATAAGTAAGCAAATTTGACGTTAATGATTTTTCATCTAAGTTACTTTATGTTATAAGCTAAAAATGGCTGTAAAATGTGAAATCTTCTGGTTGTTACACTCTAAACATAAGTGTTACAAATTTCACTGAATTTTATTGGATTGTTGTGGAGATATAACATTTTTCGTGCACAAATTAACGTGAACATGTCATACATTTAAAAATTATACTTATAAAATAGAGAAGGTAAATATTAGAAAAAAAGTTAAAAAATTCTCCTGTTTTATTGTGTTATAGTTCAGTTATATTGTCCAATTTCTTCTTCCTCAATTTTTATATTTCTTTTTTTCCCCTAATAACTCTAGCATCTAACACCTAAAAACACCTTATATATTAACCTTATATGTTATTATGTATAATTATAAGTCGGATATATTAACAGTGAAACTTATGAAGATGAATCATAAGAAAAATACATCCCAAATATAGAATAAAAATGCCGAGTAATTATATTCAATTAATTATTTTTTATCAATATCTTAAAAAGTAAACAAACTAATTTACACTCCACACATATAACGTAGATATATATAAATTATACAATTCACACTGCGTGTAATAATGAACTACTAACAAGCCATTTATATCAAGTTTATTCAAACAAATTCCAAATATTTTATCCCGACTTTGCTGTTAATTTTTTGTTAATTCTTCTTACCTGACATTTTTCAGCAGGACGTTTAGAAATACAATAGATTTTTTATTACTTTATTTTCCCTATGCGGATGAATGTTGCTCTTTGAAATAATATGCGGATGTGAGAGTGATAAATTTCTGTAGTTCCTCTTCTCTCCCTCTCCTCTCCCTTTCTTCCTATTCTTCTAATAGAAAAAATGTGCCTATCATTTTAGTCCGCATTATTTCAAAGCGCTTTAAAAGATAAGGCTTTGTTCTCAAATCGGAAGTCAGCGCTGACAGCTATTGTTTGAACCTGTGACTAAAGCACTAATGACAGAACACCATATTAGATAATTTATTGCCACTATATAGTGTAATAATTCGCACAAGAAAGTAACCGATTAAATACCCACTTTTTGAATGCAGAAAGCTGCAAAAATCTCTGGTTGTGAATTAATAAAAAAGTGCACTTTTTTTCCAAATGGCTGTACGTTTATCTGAATTTTTGTCTTTAAATTAGAAACAGCATTTTTTCCCATTAATAATTGCAATGGTAAGGCTTTTTTTTCTGTGTATTGTGTTTAAAACCACGTGATTTTTTCTTCTTAAGAAATACATTGCACTCAGATATTAAAAGACAAAGTCTGTTAAATGAATTTAGTCATATGTTTCATAACTCTTTCAAAAGAATGTTGATTTATTTGTACATTTTTTTTAAAAAAAATATTATGAATGCAGTTTTTTCAAAACATGAAATTTTTTCCCTAAATTTGTATTGTTTGCAGTCTAGACATGTAATTTAATTTTTTTGAAGGTATTTTTTAACCCCTTAAAGCATTTGCCCATGTCTGATACAGGCAATAGTTGCCGGCAAATTTGCACATTTCCGTGTCTCACACTGGAAATCTTGTATCTCACACTATTCTATATTTCTAATGCCCGTATGAGATCCAATTCAATAAAAATAAATAGACTATATTATAATTAAACTCCATACACTATTTGGACTATATTAAACAAAAGTAAACAAGTTAAATTACCTATATTATATTAAACTATACCTATACATTCATTTCTGCAAAAAAAAAAAAAACCGATAATTTTTTTATCAGTTTTTTCGAAAACCACTGGTGCTTTAAGGGGTTAATTTGTGTATAATTTTATACTAAATGATAATTTAGCTCCAGGTGAATTTAAATCAAATTTTAAGGAAAATATTTTTTGTGAAAAAAAAATTTTTTTTTTTTAAAAAAAGAAGTGTTTTAGAAATTTACCTTGATTGTCATTTTTTAAAAATTGACTTCTCGACATAAGAGTCAATGACTTTCTTATCATGTAAAATCAGTGTAGTACTTTTTTAAAAATCTAAGCAAGTTTTGGGTGATTTAAGTCTTTTAGGTTGTAGATTAATGTGGTATTGGTTCTTTTTAAGGAGATATTATACATATATATATAATTGCCCCTTAATAAAATTTTTTTAGGATCAATCAAGATCTCTCAGAATTTCCTAAAATATTTTTATTTTGGTTAGCACTTCACTTTTTTTAATCAAAAAATGTAACTTTTTTGAAAAATTTTAATTGGGTGCAAATAATTTTTTTTTGTAAAAAAAAAACTTATGAAGCAAAATATAATTTCAAAATTATTACTTTATTTCAAAATTAATAAAGTACTCATTAATCAGCAAAAAAATTGTGCGGATAAAAACTAAGTAAAGAAATAGTTGTAAATATTGATGGAAGTTTCTAATAAAAAAGAAAGCTTTTCGGTATAGTAAAGGAACAAAACGACTGAATTACGTAATCAAATAATTTTGAAAATAAGGGGGGGGGGCATGCTAAAAAGGCGTATTTTGAATGTTAAATTTCTACAACAGTATCTTAAGATTTGTAATAAGAAGTCGAGTTTCAATACGAATAAAAATCCTTCTTTGTAAAATAATTTTCAGATAAAACAATTATCAGAGATATAAAAATTTCAGATGTATTTCGAATATTATTTCAACTCTTTATTCATAAGGCTAGAAAAGTGATCCTAAAGAGACAGATAGCTTGGAAACTTTTTCCAAAGGTATTCTTTTCCTACAATGTGTTTGTTAAGAGCGCCATCTGGTGTTAAACTTAAAACGTGTCTGCTAGGCAGGATATAAAAATTGTTCAAATATGTGGTATTTTTTTAATGTATTTAAAATTTTGCAACCTAGAAAATATAAATTAGGACTGCTACAGATAAGTTTTCAAGAAGTATGTAGAAATTTAGTAAATAATATTTTTTTTGTTACAAGTGTAATATTTCCAATACTTTAAAAAAATATCTCTTCGATCACAATGGAATAAATTTTAAATTAAACGAAAGTATACTTATAAAACTCTGTTGTTTTTAAAGATATAATGGATGATGTAGGTAATCTAAGGAAAAATATTATGCAAAGATATTAGCTGAATAGAGCTGAAGTATTTTTGAATAAAAACTTTTAATTATAAAACAAATATTTAATAAAAATAAATGAAAATAAAACTCATGAGAGAGAGAGAAAGAGAGAGATTTTTTTCTTAATCTCTCTATACGAACTTAACTACTATACTACGACTTAACAACTGTAATCTCACTTCTATAAAAATTAGAAAAAAATTAGAGTTAAATTTACATTATTGAAAGTCAAAAATTAAAATATTTCTCTCTCTCTGTATATATATGATAAATATATTCGTATTAAAAATATTGTATTTTACACAATAGTTTTAACTTTATATTAGTAAGTAGTTTATTAATTTTTGCAGTTAAAGTTTATTAAATTAGCATTAGTGTATTTTATTTTTAACTATTTGTATATATATATGTGTGTGTGTGTGTGTGTATGTGTGTATTTGGATATAAATGATAGGATTCTATAGGCTTTCACTCAATATTATAAACAGAAAGAGGGAAGGTTGGCTAGCCACAACACTTGTTAAACCTCACTTCTATATAAATCACATTTTATATGTAAGAGCTGCCCTAAGTCAGCAATGTTTATAATATTTGAGCATCGAAATTGTTTTATAATTATAATACCTGATTTTTAGTTTTCATTTATCCTTAACATCCTATTGTTTTCTGTCTCTCTTGCCACGCGCGCGCGCGAGTATTATTAACTATATATAAGATATAAAATATTTTTCTTAAAATTAGGGACATTACAATGCAAACAACGTACATATGCACTTTTTGTTGTAGTTTTACGTACTATTATTAAAAATATTAGTGAAATATAGATAATTATTGTTAGTTCCAAAGATAATTAAAGGATCGAAATGCATTCATTTATGCACAATTTTACGAATTATATATAAACTACTTTTCAAAGTCCTAAAGTGTAAAATATTTTGAATTTTAATAGAACGTTTCACGTACTTCGCACAAGATCAACTATTTATAAGTAAAAAATAATTTATTTTTGAAATTCTCAAAGCATTAATCCCGGAAATTACAAAATGTGTTTTTAAGATGCTACGTTGGTGAAATGATGACCGATACCAAATACATTGGAAAACAGTCATATTTATCAAGTATAAATATTTCAGTACTGTTATAAATATATATTTTTATCTTTAATTAATTGATCAAATAAAGGACAAGCAATCTTATTTTATGAATACAAACAGTTTCGTTTTCTCTTGAATTTCTTTCAAACAGCATTTGTAATGTGCTTACCATTTAAAAACAAATTTTTTGAAGTAACTTTTTTTTTCTGAGCGAAAGAAGCACTGTGCCTTTGTGCGTATATGCTTTTTTGTATACTTTCGGCGTGTGCAAGAGAACTCCAAAAACCCTTCTGATGTAAAGAAAATAAGTGTTGGAAAAAAATGCCCATTTGACAAAAAATATTTAAACTCTTGGAAAAAAAAAATATTTTTATTTATGTAATTCATAAATTTTAAGCTTATTAATGCATTGCACCGGAAATAAACTTTTCAACTTACAGTATGAGGGAAGTTCTTTCTTTCAAATTTCAAGATGATGTTTTCATTAACACATGACTTTTTTTTCTGACTGGAAGCTCATCATTAATCATCCAAACTTTCAAAGCGAGACAAATAGGATGGAATTTCAAAAAAAAAAAATCATCAACAGTGTCGATAAAAGGTAATATTTTGTGGTATTTTTTGAAGCTTCACTTTACTAAATAGGATGTGTTTTTTTTTCAGAGAGTTCCTTTCTAATCTATCACACACTTATAAAGTTATAATAAAAGAAAAATGCATAATTACGAATCCTAATTTTGGAAATTTAATCATTAACGAGAAATGGGAATTTTTTGATTTTGAATAAGTTTAGAGAGCTATAGATATATATGTTTGATTATATAGAAACGTGTATTCTTTATAGGTAGAGTTACATAAAAAGTATTTATATTTAATTTCTAATTGATTTCTGTTTTTCTTTTCAATACATGAATAAACTTCAAAAGGATGTACTCTCTCTATATACTCCAGTTTTTTGCTAAAGAATTAAATAGGGAAAAAATTAATTGAATGATAATTTCTAGGGTTAACTTTAAATAGTTATTTAACAGAGTATTCATTGGATTTAATCTTTTTTTGAAAGTTACTTTCATTTTAGTGTAAATTAGAGCAAAGTTTGATGCATTTCAATTATAAATATTTGCTAAATGTTTAAGATGTATATATAAATGCCTTAATTCTCATAAAAAATGAAAAATTCTTCGAAGAACTATAAAATCTTAAAATTGTTTCATAAAAATCAATTTAGTTTTTTTCAATTTTTGTCTTTAAAAACTGTTTATAGTGATAAGGAAATAATAATTTTTTATAATATAAACATAAATAAAAGCAAAATATACGTTTTTACATAGTACAGTTTTAAATATGTGCATTATTTAACAATTATTAAAAATTGTAGATGGCTTATTTATATTGAAATTTAACAGAATATTAATTATGTATACTTAGCTCGCATACACGTAACAGTAAAGTACTATTTTCTATAAAAAGCTTATTACTGATTTTTTTCCCCATGAAATTAAAATTTCAAAATTTGACTAAGAAATAAATAAAAATTAATATTTAAGAGATCCCAATTTATACATACAAATATATTTATACATATAAACTAATAAAGCAACTGACAAATAGGATTTGTTACGTTGCTTAATTTTTCTGCGATTGAAAAAAAAGTCGTGTATATTACAGAATCAAGTAAAATGTTTTGTGAAATACATTAATGAAGAAGTTAAATGTAATTTAAAGCCCCCCATATATATATATATATATATATATATATACTTGAAGTTATAATTTAAATTAATTAGAAAGCTAAGCTTGTATCATTTACGAAAACTTAATACTAATATTAAACGCATCATATCAAAATTTAAATATTAACAATATAAATTTTGTATAAAAGGTTATTAAACTATTACACAGTAAAAACAGTATTCGTTACATTACCAATCATAAAAATTCATAATGAATTCCTTTGTGAATCTAATATAATATCTTTAAAATATTTTTAAAAACATTTTAAAATTTGATGTTATATGATTTTATAGCTATAAATAGTTTAACCTTATATAAGTAACTATAAGACACAATACTAAAAGGCAAGAAAATGACCTAAAAATTAATTTAAAACACAATTCTGTCGAGAAATAGGCATTTCCATCTGATTGATCCTACTGGTTTCATGTTACATTATTGCAGGATTATACCTTACTCTGAGGAAAAAGATATTATGATGGTTTTCTAAAACATAAACAGAAGAAAAAGGACTTCTTACTCTATTGAGCTATTATTAGATTGTACTTATAATTTTCTTTATGATATGCATAAAAATTGAAGCAATAATTGCCTATTATCAATTAAATACTTAAAAATTAAAAGATTACAG
This sequence comes from Trichonephila clavata, assembly GCA_019973975.1. NCBI lineage: Eukaryota > Metazoa > Arthropoda > Arachnida > Araneae > Nephilidae > Trichonephila > Trichonephila clavata. The sequence continues at coordinate 48,149 of BMAO01022902.1, forward strand.
ACTGAAAATAAAACAGAAAGCGCTTAGTTAAATCGGTACACACGATTGTTCTCATTTACAGAATAATATTGTTTTCTTCATGAATTAAAATGTTAAGTTTTTCTTTTTTTAAGGTATCTGACGGCAAAAGGAGCAATTACTTAAAAAATTACTTAAGTATAACTAAGTTTGAAAGTTGTAAGTCCTTATTTACATTTTGTCTCAAAATTACAAAAACATTTATCGTGCAAATAATATATTTAATTAACTGATATTTGTATCGCTCAAATTCAATGTATTAAAATACGTTATAAAAAATTCTGCTTAAAAAATAAGTGTATGGAATTATTTATTTATTTTTAGGCCTCGTGTTAATGAAACTGATAGTGAGACACGGAAAAAATATATTAGTAATATAGAAAGTTAAAATTTAAAAAAGATTCAAAGTATTCCCAGATTACGTGCTGCAAAAAATTATTCTTTAAAATTAAACACACAAACTTTCATCAACTTTTTGATAAAACTCTGACATTTAAAAATAACTGCTTGAACACTACGCGTAATTCCGTACGTATTATATTTTTTGTAATCAAAATATCATTATAAAATTAAATTTTACGTTGATTTATTACTTTTAAACTATTTACATACAAACTATTGAAAATATTTAAATGACTAGAGTTGTACTTTTATTTATTAGTTTCAAGACGAAGCAATTGCTGAAAACTTAATACTCATCACATGTGGCTTAAAAAATTATACTTTGACCTAAACCACGTTTTACTTGTAATTGTAGACACTTCAATACTTTCATGCATCCTCATATAAAAGATGGCAATAAAAAAGGATGATATTTGCTCCTCAGTAGTCAAATATTGATTTAAAAAAAATCGTGGGCACCCAAAAGGGACAAAATTCCTCCATATTTCCACTTTGATAGGGGGCTTTGCCCTCTGTGACGACAGTGTTTGTATTTCCGGGCATCATCCCCCTACACCTTATAACTGAGTTGCAATCTATTTGAGGCAATGACCGAAAGTGAAAGCTGCCAGCCTGAAAGGGTAAACGTCCCCAACACACAACAAAACATTCAAATAGGTAAGGGGGATTGTTTAGACCGTTTCGTTCATCATTTGGGGGGGGGGGTTATGCTCCTAGGAAAAAGTTCAATAGCTTCTGCATTAGGGGTATTTTTTAGCTTACATCCCATCCCCCTGTTGAATATTTTTTGCCTACGTTATCTGGTGTTTGCACCAGCTGGGCTTGCCATCTGGCCTATCCTATCTCGAACGGGAAAGACTGAGTTAGAAAGGGAAGGGGTGAGCGCTTCTGAACATCTTGGAGAGTTTAAGTTCATTCAAATCTTTGGGAGCTCTGTTGTATATAGGAAAGAACATTTTACCTTCTTCTTCATTTTCTAAGGTGATTTCAAGAATGGCTCAAGAGGAGAGAATCATCTGTGCAAAAGTACTTAAGTTCAGCGAAGGTAAGATGTATTTGGCATTTTAGTTTGGTATCTTTCAAAAGAGTATGTGTAATAGGCATGTAATTTTAAATCTGATTTAAAAAATTATATTATTGATCATCTTAAAATAATATTAAATAATCCTATGTTTGTATGTGTAAATAAAAATTACAAAAATAAAAATGGTTTACTTAAATAAAATATAAAGTGTAACGAAAAAATTGTTCTTAATGATGATTTTTTAAAAATTTTTTTGATCGAAACAAAGGTGAAAAATAATTTAATGCAATAAAAAAGGAAGGCGATTTCCCTCATCATTTTTGTACTGGATAATAATAGTTCTAAAGCTATCCGAGAGAGATTACTGCACAATGAAAGGTGAGGCCAGGAAGATAGTTAAGAGAACTAAAAAAAACCTGATAAGGAGTAGTATATGCTAATTCCAGTACGTTTGACTCATTTTAGGGATAGTGTTTTAAGTGCCCTATATAAAATCATGCATATATATATATATATATATATGTTATCGTTAAAGAGTGAAATTCGTTATTTCATAGAATAACTAGGTATTTCAGGAAATAACTAGACGTCAGTTAAAGCATATAAAATTATTGAATTCTACGATTTAACTAGGTATTCTATAGAATAAAGATTACTTGATCGTTAAGGTATGAAATACGATACTCGAAACTTTTTTGAACCGGTTCTAGCTGCTTTGGGAAGGATTTTTCCAATTAGGAATTACAGATGGCCGAATTAAACAATTGTACTCTAAATGTCAGTTCAGAATATGTCAGCGAGAATTAATTTTCATTAAAGTAGTTCGAAATATTGACGCTACACTTCGATCTGTTGCAACAGCTCAAAATTGTGGTACTGGACAAGAGGTTAAAAGTGCTCGTGTAAAAAAAAATGTGTAACAGTAAAAAGTGTGCTTGTTTCAAAAGTAAGAAGCAGTGCAATCCCAACAATCCTTGCACTAATAAATAATGAAAAGTAAAATAAAAAGGTATCTCATAACATATAAATTAATATTCTCTTGCATTTTTGTTTTAAAAAGGTTATACACAATGTTTTTATGAAGCAACAGTTTTTCTTCCCAGCATGTATATTTGTTGATAATATTTAAATATAATCTATTTTTGAAACATATTATTTTTTCCCCTTTCTGTTTAACTAATGTTAGCAATATGAGAATTAAAAAGATTTTATCATCTGCTTTCCCTAATTATTAATCAGTTATTCATCAGCAAAAGGAACAAAATGTATTTTTCGAGAGATTTCAGCTATTTATGATAAATTAATTTATAAAACATCTTTGAAATTGTTTATATATATATATATAAATCGTATAATTACCTTTTTTCCTTTCAAAGACTTCATTTATAAATAGTATTTTAGTATGAAATGCTACGTAAGAAATTACTATAGTTTGTACAAGTACTCTTTATTTATGTTTCTAAAAAAGAAAACGATTCTGATAATTGGTCTTATATTGTAAGAATACAGTAAGAGAGAGAAATTTAGAAGAAAGGCATAGGTGTCATTGATTAAGAAAATAAAATAGTCACATTTAAAAATTTATTTGTTTTATCCACGTGGTTTATACAGAAAATAATACTTGAATCTATTATAAATCCTAAAAAAAAGAACTTTCCTAATTTCTAAATATTATACAATGGAGGAAGATAATTTTTTTTTGCCTAAAAACTACAAAATACTTAGGTAAAACTGAATCCTAATAGAGATCACATGATTGCTAACACATTTTCCTGCAAAAACATGTAATGCTAATCGCTATTTATATATTTTATTTCAACAGTATACAATAATTGAGACTGACTCTTTTATGAGTTGGTTAAATAAAGTGTGGTTGTAAGAGAATTTGTTTTCTTAATTCTGCTTAAAAGGACCTTGGTACCCTTTGAACAATGTTTTTTATTTATGTATTTAAGAATTATATTTTAGCATTTCATCTAACGTTTCTATTCAAAAATTGATACCAGATGAAATTTTTCACATATTATTCACACAACTTTAAAAATTTTAATTTTTTGAAGAAAATTAGGAAAATTTTAAAATTTTACCCAGTTTGTTATTATTAATACTTTGACCTGAAATTTTTTTGTAATTTTCTTAAGCATGTTCTAAACAACTTTAGGGATCGATTTTACAATAACTTAATTAGTTTTGGAGAAAAAAAATAAAATGTTGATATACATGCTGAAATTCAACGAAAAAGACAATATCTCCTGCATTTTATTTTTTGGAAAAAAAGTATTCAGTTTACAGCAAAATTGATCCCTAATTTTGTTACATGCTTTATATATAACACACAGGAAAAAATGGAAGTGATTGGTAAATAATTGTGGAAGGAGTAGCATTTTGAATGCACTAATGTATAAAAAAACGCAAACTGAGAAAAACCACTTTAAAGTATATAATTAGGGAAAAAATATAATAAGCATAAATAAATTTAAAATACCACTTTATGGTATTAATTACACATTTTATTTAAAATAATTACATTTCCGTATTTTTTCAACCCATACATTTTTATGAATGATCAATGTTTATAGAGAGTATTAATTGTATAAAAAAATTCAAAAAAATATTGAAACACAATTTTTTTTCTCTCAAGACAGAAATTTTAGTTTTTTTTCTTCACATAACATTGAAGTATTATATTTGTATGAAAAACATATGAGGAATAAGAACTGAAATTATTAATATAGAATGCCTTAATTCAAAAACTTTACATGCGCCCATTTCACTAAGAGAAAAAACTGCGTTATTGTAATGCCTTGATAATATCTTCTTTATATATTGCAAATCCTTTTTTTATAATTATTATTTCTCTTTTTAAAATAGATTTTTTTTTTATCAAAACACCTTTTTAGCTTTTTTTTTATCCAAAAAGGGAGCATGGTCGAATTGCATAATTTGTTAATTTACATTTTTCAAATGAAGTCTTATCCAAATTCTAACTTTCTGGCATGCACAAGTGATATATCAATCGAAAAATAATAATGCAAAGAATAAGATTAAATAAAAATAAAATAATGGTAGTACGGTCATTTTTTGGTTACCAAGTCGTCTTAAAATTCTCCTTTTCACAGTAAAGGAGTCCATTACATTAATATTAAAGCACGTTGTAAATTCAATTTTATACTTATCCTAACTGCATAAAAGACTTAGATAATCCTCTCATTCTTTTTAAAAAGAAACTCATTTCTTAAAAATATACGGCGTTATAAATATATTAAATTTTCTAAAAAATTTGAACAAAAAGTAATGAACATATTTTACTGAATGACAATTCTATTATTAATATATATATCATAATTACGTAATTATAATCTAAAACAAAAAAAATGACTACTGTTTATAAAATTAGAAGCACGTGAATGTGCAAAAGTATTAGTTAAACATTTCTCTTAAGAAAACAGCCAATTTTTGTTATTTAACATGCATGTTATTATACTAAGCAAAACAAAGTGCTTAAGGGGATCAGTGATTCCAGCAACTTAAAGAATTCAAAACTTTTCTTTATAAGCCGGAGTAACAAAATATTAGACAGGTTATCTGCATAAACTTGTTGCACCACTCCGCGATCTATTCGTTTCCCATTTTTTAAAATCCCTTATCCCTTCATATCTTTCTGAGAAGTATGCAAGCTTACGTCGTTATATTCATGTAACAACAAATGAAGCTAATTATAGTTCCCATTAGTTATTTAAAAAAAATCTATTTAAAATCTTGAATCTCTCTATTTACAATATTGTGAAAGCTATCCGAATAGCAAGCAGAAAAACTCTATAAACAGGATTTTTAATCAGAATAAAAGGTGAAAAATTGACTAAGCAGATAGTTTGAATATTAGCTTCTTGTATGTATTTTTGGTTTCGCTATAAAATTTAAAGAGAGCATTCGAAGCAAAATTCTTGAATGGAAGTTTCATTACTTAAAAAAACATGGGTCATAGTATATACTGCGCATTCCATAAACAAAGCTCATTAGGGTAGAAAATTTGTCAACTTTTATGTACCTAAATATATTTTTATTTCAATATTTATGTTACTTATTATCTATTTAATAGCAGATTCTACTTCGACCTGTTTCAACACTTATACATCTATACCAGTCTATCATAAATGCATAGTTATACAATTTTCTTTCTCTCTCTCTCTCTATATATATATATGTGTGTGTGTGTATAACACATTAAATATATATTTTTCTTTTTCTTGAGTATATATCTTACAAGTGTTGAGGGCCTTTTTTCAAATATTTCATTAAAAAACAATAATATTCGCTATAAAACATTGAATAGGAAGAATTAAGTTTAAAAAAAATAACAAGAGAGGCTCTTTAACAGAATATTATCTTCCATTCTTACTTCTTATTTAAAAATCTTTTCTTCATCTCATTTGAAATCTTTAAGCAGAATGGGCTGCACCATTTTACAAATTCTAGTTCTATCTATAAAAACTCAAGATTTAAGGTAATTACGCCTAAAACGCTATTAAAATAGAAATGTGAAAGCTAATTGCTCGCTAAAACTATCGTATAAAAACATCTTCGATTAAAGAATCCGAAGAAAAAGAAAAAAAAATCCAAAATTCTGAGAAAACAATTCAAACGAAAAACCCAAAGCGTAATTGATGGTAAGAAGTAATTAATTATGCAATAACAATTCTTTTATAGGACGGTGAAATATCCAAACGAAATTCTTGAAGTCGTAATGAAGGAATTTATAAATCTAGTTAGCACTTTCCTCTTAGACGTTGAGAATTTCCGATTTCTTATAATTTTCCAGCAATCAGCGAATTAAAAAGTGTGATGCATTGAACGAGCACTTTATTTTTTAATTAGCTATCGATTTTCTTCAGGATCGTTAGCATTGGATTTATCAAAATAATTCTCTAATTTCGTACATAATAACTTGCCTCTAGTGTGTCAAAACTGGAACGATGTAATATGTACAAGTTGTGTTTTACTCTAATTAAGTAAAAATAAATTTAAATAATAAATTTTAAAAATAATAAATTTAAGTAGTTATCTAAGTTTTATAAAAAGAGTTTTTTTAAGTTCATGCTTATAATTAAAGAATGTAATCAGTTTGTGTGTGTGTGTGAAAAATAATTAAACGATATCGGAATTTATGTTAAATATATATTTTTTAATTCTTTTTCTTTCAACTTGATTAATTTTTCTCAAATATGTATAGTATACTTATTATTTATTTTCTTTTATTCGATTTTGAATTGATAAAAATAACATTAAAGAGTTTTTTCTATCCATTCATATATAACGCCTTGTAAAAACAGTTTAATCAAATAGGATAGCTTTTGCAAGGGATTTAATTTTATTACCTAATTATTTGAAATATATTTTTTACTACCTTGATTACTATTTTGAATGGATTTTTACTTTATATATGTATAATACTTACGTACTCTCCTTAAGGTGATTACAATTTTCTCATTCTCCCTTTTCAACTGAATCAATTGTTTTTATTTTTAAGAAATTATTAACTTAGAAAATGAAGCACTGAAAACAGTTTTGCTATTAACTTGCATGCAGAGTTTCTTAATATTTCAATTAGCATCTCTCTCTCTGATTCGATTTATTAATATTTACAAGAGTTTTAAAGATTGTATTATTTTAAAAATGACAGTTATTTTTTGTTGTTGTTAATATTACTCTATTGCGGTTAATTGATTCTTAAAAATATCAGATAGAATTAATTATTATTATTAATTTTTTCTGCAAAAGATCAATTTTTTTTATAAAAGAGTGAGGTTCATCTCAAAATTAATTGCTTATCTAGGTCATAAAATAATGCATAATATGTTGAAAATATGCATTTGATTGATTATTTCAAAGCATGTTTATAGTAAAAATATTATTTAAAATTCTTTAAAGAACCATATATTTATACTTATGCTAAGAATTGTTAATGTGATATAATATCGGTAGTACAATTTCATTGCTGAAATAATTAGGGGATGTTCTTGTTACTTTTAATTCAGTCAAATATGTATAATTTCCTTTAAAAGAAAAAATGAAACTATATATATATATATATATATATATATATATATAACTGATGCAAAAATATTATTTATATTTTAAGTGCTCTAAATTTTATCCCTGGATAATTGACAATATTAATCTTGGTAGAATTATTTATAATTCTAAATTCATTAATGTTTTTAAGGTGCTTCTTAAGTGGCTTATTCTTGAATATTAAGTTATTTAGATAAATTAGGAAGCACTTAAATTCTTTAGTTAGATAACATCTCCTTTTCAGCCAATTAATGCATGAAGAAATCCATTACAGAATCAGTTGAGCAAGAAGGCTTTTTAAACCTTATCAATGGTTTATATATATATATATATATATATATATTAAACCTTTTGATTTAAGGAATAAATATATTACCTCTTATCAGTGGTGCACACAAGGAGGGGGTAGTTGGGTCCGGACCTCCCTCAAGCCCTGGATTTTTTTTCGATTGATTATAACATTATGTATATAGTATGTAAAATTTAATTTAAAATTTGTTATTAATAATTAATTTTATTAATTATTGTTAATTATTTATTCAATAAATAGTTTTTGAGTGTTTCCTCCCGAAAGTCGACAAAACCAAACGAATATGTTTGGCGGCATGTTAACTTTCGACCCTGGACCCATCCCCTTGAACATTTACTGTGTGCTCTCCTGTCTCTTATAATAATAAATATTAAAATTTATGTAAGGAAAAACAAAAAAAAATGTTATATAAGAAATGTGGACTTTTTAAAAAAAAATCATGCAAGAAAAGTTGCCATCAAAACGAGCAAATGAAAAAAGAAGCCATATTAACTTTTAATAAATTGAAACAAAAATGTTGACATCAAATATTGAACAGCAATTATAGATCCGAGACTCATGGAGAAATATATATGTATCTAGAATACCATTCAAATATTTAAAGTAATTGAGAGGTCTTAAAATAGATTCTTGATACTTATGATAATAACCTTCAGAAATATTCTATTATATAGCCACGTATTTGTGTAATTAATTAATTTCTAAAAACATACGCCTTTTCTGCGCTACCTTCCTTAATGAAATTACCATGAATGAGTGCTTATTAAAGTCACACTATAAAGCAAGACGAAGGCTATTGGCGACGGACCTCGCAATTATGAACCACCGTCAAGGGATAGGATCGAGGTGGAGGGTTTTCTGAGGTCGTATTCCTCTCTCCCCACCACTCCAACATGAGGGCTTTGAGCAATCATAGATTTAACGCGAATCAGCCTTTCTACACGACGGGTATTTAGTGGCATTGGGGCTCGTCGGCCACGAGTTCATGACAATGACTACTCGGCAACCAAGGCCACATGAATAACAATGAAAGATGTGCGTTAAATTAGAGCAACTAAGAAAATAGAAAGTAATTGTTTTTCTAGTTGCTATGAGTTTCACCTAGTTATATCACCGTTGTTATGAGTTTCATCCTAGGGTACATACGAAACACAAATGAACAGAGACATACAATATTCAAGACAGGAATCCTTTTCAGGTGAAAGTTCCACTTCGTTTCCCGAGGATACATACATACCTTATTCGGGATTCGAACCCGAGCCAACTCAATTACAAGCCGAGTGTCATAACTACCATACTAGGTGGGGTGGCCATAAACACCGTTATAAAGATTATAAAACAAAACTAAAATACATTTTCTTTAAAAGTATAAGCCAAGATAATACAATCAAAAGAACCTTTTTCTATGCTATTTGATATTAACACGTTTTTATAAGTTTCACTTGTATGTAACGGAATCTTTCAACTCGATTTTCACCCGCTTTAAAAGGTCAGATTAATTCGAAACTTTTCACACTTGTCAAGAACCGATAACAATACAATAATTTCATCATTTTGTTCCATTGTCCTGATCAGGACAACAAGAATAACGATTCCCAGATTTGGCGACTAATTCATTATACCGTTTCCAGATTTGGCGACTAATTGCATAAACCATTTCCAGATTTGGCGACTAATTCCAGATCCCATTTCCAGATTTGACGACTAAAAGATTAAGTTACAACCCTATAAAAGCGAAAACGTTTGCTTCGGCAATTTCTTACCATAATATAAACAATTGCTAGTTTTTCTGAAAATGGAAATAAAAAAAAAGACTCGTGCATGTGAAAAAAAAATATTTATGTTCTAACCCAGTGTTTCTCAAACTGTGGGGTGCACCTCCTGGGGGGGGGGCATGATAACCCTACGTGGAGGCGCGAACATATCGAAAAGTCCAAAGTAAAAGATTTGAAATAATTATTAATTTTCAGAAAGGAAGCAAAACAAAATACATTCTGACATGATAAAACATTGACATAATAAAAAATAAAATACATATTCACACTGGTATAAGATACTTATAAATGTATCAGTGTGGCAAAAAGTATTTAATAACTGATTTAAGAATGCAAAATTAAAAGCAAGTTTAGTACTTACTAGTGACTTCCATGGGCTTGTCATATGCAAAATATAATACATATATTGATAATATGAGTAGTTTATAATATTAAAGTCGCATTGAAGCTTTAGCGTCGAAGTACATTATTATTGCATTTAATACATTGTTGTTGTATGGGAGGTGCGATGAAAATTATGGCTGAAAATTGGGTCGCAAATATGGAAAGTGTGAGAACCACTGTGCTAACCGCTAAACTCAAACATAAAATCTTTTTTTCTTCGAAATTCTCTTGCCGGATCTGTGGACTGAAACATAATTCATTGCTTCACGTTACCAAAACAGCTGAGAATTGATTCAGAGATCTCACGGGATTAAATAATTTCTCAAAAACACTTCGATTCAAAAAGGGTACTTTTGTGTTTAATTCGGATGTAAATTTCAGATAGAATATTGAACTCTTTTTAGTGAGAAATATTTCAAACTTAGCTCTTCAGATATCCTTCAGTTGGCTGATCCTACATTTCACAAACCAGGCCGTATCGACGCACTGATAGGATGCCAAAGGGTATCCCATTTTTTAAAAAATGACGTATTTAAGATTAATTCATCAATGAATAAATGAGAGTTTAAAAAACTAAAAAGGCATGCTTTTATTTTAGATCGAACTAAAAAATGAAAAATAAATTATAGTTTAAAAAAACTAAAAAACACGCTTTTATAGAGAATCGAACTAAAAAGTAAGAAAATAATTTTTTATATAAGAATTAAATGATTAACGAGAAAATTGATGTCATTGTGGTAAAAGCGTGGGGGGCTTTATACTACATTTTTACACTATCCCAGCATTTTGGAGTAGAACTAGTGAGAAATTATAACAATTGATATAGAGCACCCCACGCTTTTACCCCAATGACATCAATTTTCTCGTTAATCATTTTATTTTTATATTAAGAATTATTTTCTTACTTTTTAGTTCGATTCCCTATAAAAGCGTGTTTTTTAGTTTTTTTAAACTATAATTTATTTTTGTTTGAAAAATGAATGGAGTTTCAAATTAAGTACCGATAATTCAAGTTAACTCAATTAGGTGTAAGAAAAGAGATAAAAATTAGGAAACTGGGAAGTTGAAAATTATTAAACTAAATTATAAATTTATTGAAAGACTATGAAGTAAATTAAGCCCAAGAATACTTTTTGTATGAAATAACAATGGATTTTGGGAAACACATTTAGCATTTATCATGTTAAAAGAATACTTCCATAAAAATATTTTACTAAAAGTAAACCGACAGAAAGATTACATTTAGGGTTTGAAAAAAAGGCTTTTGAAAGTGGAGAAAAACAGCAAGAAGTCATCATTTACAGTTTAAAATTAGTTGGTTTTCTAATATTAAGCAGAATTATTGAAAATCTTGATAAGTTAGGTTTTAGCAGTTATTTTGTGAGATTTTGTTGATTCAAATGAGATTCTGATAAAATGGTGAAAATTCATTAATTTTGTAATAATATTCTATGTGAAGTAAAGAAAAAATATCTCTGAGCTAAATTTGATAAAATTAATTTTATCCAATTAAAACTAAAACTTTTAAATTTAAAGGATTAAGAATTCCTTTAAATTTGTCTAAGGTTCGAATAAAACAAGCTGTACAATTTTATTTCTTCTATTTACGAAAATTTAAAAAGATAAAAAATTACTTGTTTAATTACAATAATTTTCTTTTAGCTGCAGTTTTTTTGACTTTACATCTAAAATTTGAATAAGTGCATCTAAACATAATAAATTATGATGTGTTTATCTTCATACCAAAGTATTCTTTATCTCCATTTTTCCTTACTCTTTTTAATGTAAGAACATTTAAACGAAACTTTCCCGCGTAAATTAAATAAATTCTACTTTCCTCTTACCTACTCATAAATTAAACATCCAAACAAAGAAGAAGCCATTTCAAGTTCTTCAATGTGTCTGTCCCTTTTAATTTTAAACGAAAAACTTTTGCATCTCTACTCAGATTAAAATTTACGATATAGAATACTTTAAAAAAAAAGAATCCCGAAGATGCTAATGCAAAGTAACATTTTTGAAGGTTCCATTGATTAACAGTCACTTTTATTGTTGACGAACATCTTCACAGCTTTTACGCAGCCCATGTAAATAAGTCCCCTCCGAAAAAAAAAACCCACCCAAACTGCAGTTCTTGTGCAACTTTCCCTGAAGCAAAGCGCGTAATTATATCTGTTAAAAATTTACGACTAATATTATTAAAGAATTTTTTCGTGGCCATCCTCCGCAACAACGGCGATTATGGCTTAGAACGACCGGTCCCAGGTGGATTATTACACCAGAAAACTTGAGCCAACTTAAAAACTTAACAAGACATATATTGCCCGAGTCTGAACTCATTGAGCGCAAGACTGAGGAGTCTAGGCTCGGGATAGTGTCCTTTCGGCTCCCTAACGGCGGCCATATATCAGGTTGGGCTTCCCAAGTCTGACAGGTAGTGCTCTTACCATTTGCATAAAATCGTCGCAGTGAGGGCGTTTACACGCGACAAAACTGCGGGAGGGGTAAGGGAGGAAGTTTACACTTTCCGCGAAAAAATCTCCTACAAAAATAACAAATGCTAATGTCGGTCGTCCTGGCTGTAGGTTTTCGGTACAGTCCCATTTAGGAGTGAAAAACTACTTTTTCCCTGCCAGTTTCAATTTTCAAACTGGCGCCTGGGAATAGGACGAAGCGAATATTTTTATGGCCAGTAATTTTAATGCGAACCCGAAAAATAATTAAAATCCGAAAAAGTAAGAGTACCATCAATTTTTTTTCATACTCCGGTTCCCCGTCTTAGCTTTCGCCTAGCGCATATTGAATCATTTGGGCGGTACAGATGTTAACATGAGCTCATAGGGGACCAGTGAATTTCATTTTATTTTAAGATTTTTCTTTTATGCCTCTGCTATACCTTAATGCAGGGGCTGTTTTATTTTGTTTACGCGTTGAAATATAATTAAATATGGGAAACAAGATTTCACACATTTTAAATCATTTACCATTTTGAATGTGAGCACTGTCGTTCACGGGACATTAGTTAAAGCTGATTTTTCTTTCTTTTTTTCTTACAGTTACACTAGACAGGGATAATTTTATTTGTTTTCGAATTTCAATGCAAAACGAGGTGCAGAAAATTAATTTTTTTTTACAGGCCATTCTTTTGAGCCCTGTGTTAATAATTTCAAATCAACCTTCGTGAGAAGAAAAATAATTATGAAGAAACTGGATACATTTAAGCCGGTTTCTTGATATGTTTTATTCTTTGACGCGTTTGTGTCAAATGTTTTAAAAATGGAAAATGACACGTGAAATCAAAATGAGCTTGGAACCGCATAACTTGCATTAATATCAAAAATGAATGTTAAAATAAGATGTAAGTGTTGTAACACCTGGAAAACATAAGTTTTTAGCTTAAGAACTTGACTAGCATACACTATGTAAATTCTTCATAATTTTTGATTTATGATCAGTGAATTCTCAGAATGCCATTAGTAATGGGCGCTACTCGTAAGCTTGTGAATGGATGATTAAGGTTAAGATGTAAATATACATGGTATAAATTCCTAAGCACTTGCAAACCATTTATGTCAGCGTATTTTTTTTTCTACTTTTCACTTTGTAGAGAAATAAAAAAATGTTCTTGAAAAATTATGCATTCTAAAATTTAACGGAATACTTTACGAGAAAAATTTCTAGTTAAAATTTTCTTTGGCGCGTTTTGAAATATATATCATGTTGTTTTTATTATATTTATTGTTATGGAAATAATCAAATGCATCAAATTATTGCTAAAAAATTACATACTTTAAAATCTAAGGAAAAATACTTAGCTATTAATTAGAAGGAAATTTTGGAACGCTTCACGATGTTTTGAGAGCACAAGTAAAACTAAAAACTTGCCTTTAAATGAAGTCAATACATACAGCTAGGATGAAAATTCATGGCAATTTTAATTTAGCAATTTTAGAATAAACTCTGATTATTGTTAGTAGAAAACGGGGAAATTAAGCTGAATAAAACCTTTATTTTATTCAAATGCTATTAATTTTTTTAAACAAAAATTTTAGTACTATAATGATTTTTTGTTTTTGACACAGTTCTGTTTTTATTTATATGAAGCAGTTAAATGTACTGTACTAATTTATTCATGTTTCTTTCTTCATTTTTACGACCTTACTGGTAGCATCTGAATATTTTTGATATTTTTATGTATGAAGATACAGAAAAACACGCATTTCTTTTTCAAACATATTAATAGTTTTACTCTCCCCCAAAATCCTAATTTTGTTTTATTTTCCTTAAATAATATTAAAAGTCTATTGACGCGTTTCTCAAAGTGTGGGGCGTGCCTTCCTAGGGTGTGATAGTTCTAACAAGGGGATGTGAGCAAATCAAAAAGTCAAAAATAAAAGATTATTAAAAAAAAATTACAGTAGTTCATTGAATAAAGAATAGCACAACCAGAAAAAATAAAATATGTGCAATATATTTTATCTAATGTTTGGATTACTAATTGCAAGAATGTCAACACACGTCTCCCATAAGAACTTAAGAACACAAAAAGCAAAATCAGCAAATTAAATAAATTCCTTAAGTTTTTCAAAAAAATTTTCTGAAAACACACTTATGTGAAATGTAACTTATCATAAGTATATAGTTATGTTTCATTAAAAAAAAGAAACATTTAACTATTTCCTACGATTATACATAGAAATTTAATTGTCTTTCTTTTGAAAAAGCTGCCAGATTTTAAAAAAGTACTTCAATGTTAGCTTAAAATTTGGAATTAGCTTGCACACTTTCTTAGAAAAACAGTAAAACATCATTTACAAAATTTAGAAAATATAATCAATGGAAATGTTACCTTATGCATAAAATTTTTTATATATGAAGAAATTATTCTTCCTTCAGTGAGTTTTCTTCTAGACTTTGAATATGATCAGTAAGCAAACACAGAACAACAAACAAAAATTAAAGCAAAAATGCACTAAGCGTTTAAGGACATTAAAAATGAGAAAGTTGAAGTCTCTCTCTCAATTTATATATTTATTTCAATTGTATTATACATTTTTGTTAGTTTAAGGTTTAGTTAATTTCAATAACTGTTTAGTTATATCTTTTTATTAATTCCAAACACAGATAATTCCAAAATGCATGTATTCCTTCACACAAGTATAACAAAACTTTCTTCTATGTGATTTTCCCAGCTTTTAAATATTAATCTATAAAGTTAAATTGTAAAAAACTGAAAAAGAAATATTTTTTAAAAAAGTTTTTGAAACATTAAACCAAAGACATATAGCATTACTTAAAGTAATATAAACATCGCAATTATCCATTTCAATTGCTATGAATATTTAACTTTTCATGCTTTTTCATGAACAAAATAATGAAAACAAGATAAAAGCATAGTACCTATATTACTGTTATTTTCAACGACAATTTGTTTTTTCGATTTCGAAAAGCCAAACCAAAGCAATGGAACATATCTTATAATTAAAGAATTCTGTTTAATAAAAATGAACTGGCACCGAACCAAATTTTAAGAATGTCCTGTAAAAATTATTACGACTTAATAATTTCAAATAATTGTATCCAGTGCTATAATTCAAACCGTTTTATTTTTATTAAGAATCAATGAAGGATAAAATGCAAATTTATTAAAAAGTCTTTCCAAAAGTATGATTTCTAAATTAAATTAAAGCACTTCAAAAGTAATTAGTTTTATTTTTGCTCAATACAGTTGAGGAGGCAAAAATAGAAAATTTATATTCTTTGCTTTTTAAATGTCTTGGTGTTTTTAAAAAAACAAAAGAAATTATTAAGAATTAACTTATAACTAAGCTAAAACATTCAAAATTCCTTTTAAATTCAGTTTTAAATCTTTTATTTAAGTACTTTGATGAATTTGTAAAATTATATAAAATAAGATGTGATAATTTTTAAAACGTAGATCAACATGTTTACTTGTCTATGAAACTGAATTGTTTCTTAAAATCTTGAAGAATGCTTCATGTAAACAGCTGGAATGATTTAAAAATATTTACTAACAACGAAACTTCAAAACTACGAGATAAACTTATCATGATTAAAAAAGTTCATTTCACACCTCTGTTTTTTACGCATTTTGTTTCACAGATAATTCTAAAAACTTTTTTAAAAGATTACTTTTAAATTTCCCTTCCTTGCCCCAACTTTTTTTTCTTGCAAAATTATAATGAGACATATTTCAAGTATTGATTGTATACTTTAAATGTGAAGAGGAAAGTGAGTCCGAAATGAGATATAAATATTACTGAACACCGTTTTAAAACTCAAAAATAAATAAGTAACAACCAAGAATTGACAAAATAAATAAAATATTATTTGGTGATGTTTTTTACGTGTCCAATTAAAGGCTCCGTGTGAGGCAACATTTGCCATGATTTATTGATTTGATACTCTTTCTCTTTCATTTCCTGAAATTCCGTTTAATATTTGCATTTAACTGAATAAACTTATTCTACTGTTGAAATATCAGATTATAGTGGCATACTTGGAATAATACTAGGAAATTTGCCTTTAAGATGTTATAGTTTGCATTTTTAAAGAAAGACAAAGTGAAATTTTACACTATGTTGAGCAATTAAAATTTTTCTGGAACCACGAAATAGTTTTCTACGTTTATTCGCAAAAGCTTGCCTGAAAGTTTTTGCAAATAAGAAACACAACTCCTTACTTTATGATGATCTTTTCGTCGCTCCAAGGAAATTAAGCATTCATGATAGAAGAAAAAAAATAATTTAAGGTAGAAAAAGGCGAGGAAAAAAAATTAATTCCACTTTGTACTTAACAGAAAGGATATTAAAATTCTTTCCCGTCTTATTTTTCAGCCCTGAAAAAAAAAAAGAAAAAACCTGCAGAACGCTTAAATTTGCAATTTTTAGAATAGCGCATTTCTCTTTTTCGATAAAAGAAATGGGAGTCCTTTTATAGAAAATTAAAAAAAAATAGTTTCATTTTTTTTAATAGTAGCCTTATATTTTCTACGTTTATTTTATTTTTAAATCTCGGTAAAAAAAAAAAATCCTTACCTACATTTAGTGGTGTTGATTTCCGTAAACTCTAAATGGGGGGAGGGGACATTTTCAGTATAAGAAGCAGACTTTTAGCAGCTGCTCTCGAGAGAATCGACAAAAAAAGTTAGTTCAAAGTCACTAGTTCCAGGTAATAGTAAAAGGCAAGAGAAATAATTAAGTAGCTAAGAGTATTAAGAGCCAATAATTGAATAAACACAGCTTAGAAGCCTAGTGTAATACACATTTTTTCCCCGCACTCACTAAAGATTTCTTTTATCTTTGTTACTTGGAAGAGGAATTAGCTTCTCCCGGTTGCATATATTATACGCAATTACGTACACAAAACATGAAATAATTACTAGATCGAGATTAGTGAAATGGTAACTTTAGTTATAGAACAACTTACCTGTAAAAAAGGGGCAATTAGGCTATTTAATAAATGCATCGTGAACAACATCTTAAAAACAAGTAAATATAAGCAAAAAGAACTAAAAATTAGCTGAAGCCAATTTCAAGTTAGGTTACAAAATTGACGTAAGATTTCTTAAATAGTTAAAAAAAAGTACTTCGCCAGAAATTTAATGTAAGTTCTCTTTATGAGCCGGACAAACTCATTTTCCAGTAATGCATTTATTAGTCAAATAGTACAAA